>UXGD01000071.1:0-111808 GCA_900474315.1 Torymus auratus
TATAGCAAGATTAATCTTGATATTGTATTGTCTTGCCTGAATATTCAAGACAATAATCGATACAATATTTATATACAGTTTTCGATTCAATATCAAGATTGTGGTGTCAAGAATGTAAAGAATCTTGTCTTGTTTTGAAAATAACTTGAGATTTTCAAATCGTAATAATTTATCGAAATAATCATTAATAAGTAATTAAATAAAAACTATTCTTTAACTCTCACACATCAAAGGCGCCTTTGTTAACTCAATAAACTTCGGTAGTTGATGACTCTTATATCCCCTCAGTCCGGCTTACTTAGGTACGTGAGGCAACAGGGAGGGGAGTGCGCAGCCTAGCGGCCAAGTGCAAAATAGACTCTGGCCGGCGGGAACAATCGCATTTCAAATTTTGCATTTAGACTTGTGCCGAAATTTTATTGTTTTTATATTTAACCTTATGTATTTGTAACTTAAAAGTTTCTTATATTTAAGAATATTTTAACAGTAAATCATTTAAAAAGGTCTGAAACCCAAATAGTCAACTCGCTTACTATTTCGTGTCAGCTTGCCTATTCCTCTTCTACCTGGACCTCGCGTCCTCCGACTATTTAGGTTTAAGACTTTTTTATATAATCGACTTGCTTCGTGTCGCACATCTGCTTAACTCTAATATGATCAAGAATTTCAAGACAAACAATAATACTTGTTATATTGACCGATAAGACCAAGACATGAGAGAAATTTTCAAGAATTTACAAGAGCGAGATAATATAAATCACAGAAATATTGTATTGTCTTGCTCTTGAGCAGCCCTACTTTAAATCTCAATGCGATACAGAGGATTTATGAATTTAATATGAATCGAATGCATCTACAAGAAACAAATATTCCTTGGGCATTGTTCTTATTTTTCCACGGAGACAGGAGGAAATGACCGAGTTAGATTCCGCGGTGCGTAACGGAATTGCGTGCGCGCAACACCGAGTCGTTCTTCTCTTTCTCCTATTCCCTCCCCCTCTGTCTTCTCTAACCTCCGCTGCGCAGGCACGAGTCGTTTCAAATCGCGCGTCCGGTGGGTGTAGTTATCGATGGATAGCTGGGTCAATGGTCAGGTTCGACGAAACGATTTAACGAGAATCGTCGCGACGCGACGATCGGTTCCGAGAGAGCCGCCCATTGCATTTCACTGTCAGGACGATGAACGTCTTATAGTGGACTGAACTTGCTTACTCGGGCTCCTCTGAACGGTATATATACATATATACATATACGATGCCAAGCCAACGTTCCGGCCGATCATTGTGATTGGCCTATAACGTATACATATAAATTCATTCGTAGAGCCGAGCGGTCTAATCTATTAAAATTCTGGCCGATTGAAATGTATGTCAGCGAATCAATCAACGGGAGAGCGCTGGCGTGTCGATGGCCAAATCGTTTGTTTCTTTTTCAATATTGATAATCCATATAGCCTGTCTATCTTTGGAGTCAATCCAATGATACTATTTTATTTAGATTTGCTTCGACAACTACGTTCACTATATATTCTATAATTAAAAATTTTTTTATATATAAAGAAAATAATTGAATTTTCCGAGATGCCAATATTGTATACATATGTGGAATTAACCGATAAAACAAGCAAAGCAATCGTTTATTTTGGAAAAAATCCATTAATTGCAAGATATTATGGGAATAGTAGAGGTATTAGATAGCATCTTACCGCCGAAAAAGGAAAAATCCCGCAAAGGTAAGGATAACCCTCTAATCCTTTCATTAGTGCAAAGAAAGAGGAAGTATATAGTCGTGCGCACACAGCTATATATGTATATATACAGGAGAGGCCTGCGAGAGTATACGGGTCGGATGAAGGTGCGCGCACCGCCAGGATGAAGTCAATTACATTATGCATATGACCGGGTGAGAAGCAATACGAGAAGCAATCGGCCGCGCGAGCGGCGGCTGTATACGCTCGTACGCCGCCGATGCTAAATTAACTACCTAGTTGTGTGTAATGCAATAACGCACTGACCGGCGACCAGCCCGTGTGCGTATAATACACGCGTGTGTGTACATATATATACACACACATGCCCATAACGTGATTCGCTGGTCGGCTACCTATATCCCTGCATTCCACAGGGACATCTAACCCTTTTACCTTCGGACTCTCCCTCTTACAAGCGCGTGCCCGGACCGTACGTTACGCCACGTAAGTGCGTGTGCCTTTTCCTCTATTAATAATTCCGCTTCTTCTTTTACTTTATTTCGCGGACATTCTCTTCCCCTCCCCCCTCTCTCTCCCCACCTTTATTAAGAGAAGCTTATATTACAATTTCAAGGATAAAAATGCAGAAATTATTTTCTCCTTCGTACCCACTGTCCAGCTTTCGCGCGTATAAACTATGCGGACAAGGAGTAAAGCACGAATTCTCCGGCACGATCGTCTTTTTCCTTTTGCCATTGAATCATTTATTCGCGATTCTCTCTTTTTCTGTACTTCTATCGAACAGGTATCCCGTGACAAGATATATGTATTAATAATATGTCGAAACGGAATTCATCCCTCTATCGCGTATGCATTTGTGAGTTGAATATACTCATAAATGTAAATTCGCTTTTATAGTGCTATTTTCGTCTTAATACACTCTTTAAGGAAAGAATGTCATAATCTACATTTTTATTTTCATTTTGTGTCCTTTTTCCTAGTTTGTATTTTTTTCTGTAAGTCGTTATCGCGATCGACCTTAATATTGCTAAATTGAGCCTGTTAAAAAATGATTCCTCTACTCATCTGCCTTAACTGACGCGAACTGCTCTAATGCAAACATAGCCACGGAGTGCGCGTGCACGTAAGGAGCTCACCACCGGCTGACCCCTTTAATTATTCTCCTAGACCATCTCGGTCTCTATCAATCATCCGCGGCGCGCGCAATCTCTTCATCGCGCTCTCTGCCAGCCAGCGCGAGTGCAGCAACCTCGCTTCGCCATTCAGGGCGGGAAAAGAGATGGAGGGAGAGAGAGAGTAATCCTCGCTCTTGCCAACCAGCCGTAATAACGCGACTGACGTTGTCGTCCTCGCGTCTTCTCTCTCGGGCTCAAAGGCCATTTCGCCGATGACCGCGCGCGCGGCTCTCTGTCTGTAGCCGGCTATGGCTTTATGGCATAATGCGGCTACAGAGCCGCGAGAGGAGAGGGAAAACACATCGACAACTCGCAATACAAGCTTTTAGTGTCTTCGGTAATACGCACTAAAGCTCTCTAGTTTATTGTGCGTTTTACACGCTCAAGTTTCTATATAGCGCCGAGCGTGTAGTCTGATGCGAGATCGAGGTAGAGTGAAGTTCAGTTGCTCGGTGCAGCCTGGGAGAGTTAGGAGCATCGGGCGAATCGAGGGCACGGGAAAAAGGGAAATGGGTGGTGAGAATTTGAGTGAGACGGCGAGGAAAAATTTTTGCCCGTACGGTACCTGCTGCACGCGGGAGGGTTTAAGATTGATGGGTAATAACGGAAAGAAAAAGCATGATTGGATAACTGCTTCGGTAATCATCCGGGAGCATCGAAAAAGGAGCGTGGATGATTTCGAGTTTTAGTGTACTTATAATATACTTACTACTTTAATTGACGCTAGGAACGAAGTAAAAACTTTTATTGTTAGACTACATTTTTACAAACAGAAGTAAACCATTTTATAGTTGTTTAATTCATTCGAATATTTTCCAAACAACTATTGTTATTGTGAGAATAGTTTTAAAGAAAAAAAAAACTTGCAAAAGTTGTATTGACTCAGATGGCGAGGAAGCAGTAAAAAAGGAAAATGGCCGGAGAAGAAGCGGGAAGCGAACGTACCCACGGAAAGGGAAAAGCGTCGGAGGGTGCGCGCGAGTGAAGCTCACATCGCGCGAGCGCAGTAATAGGTACGTGAGAACGAGGTTTCGGATAAGGTGATGACGGCCGTTAGGGTGAACGAGGTCGAGAGTTCTCCTTTTTTGCTCGTACGGTTCGTTGTTGCACAAGCGTGTCGAGACTTTGCCGACGCGCGCGGCGAGATAAGTAACGCTGCACATATACACACACACAAACACACGTTTATATACGCTTGCGCGAACGGTCGTTGACTCGCTCGCGTGTAATTAGCGGTGGGCCGAGGCGCGGGCTCATAATCGCAAGGCGCGCGAGCCGATCGCGCGCGGCGTTAGGTGCCGACACCCTGTGGGATAATCGCGTCGCGAGATCTCAAGGCCAAGATTGCGCCCGCGCGGGGGGCGCATGCGCTGCACACCGGCTTTTTTGCGCCCGAGATTTTTCGGCCGCCCGATAATCTCGCTCGCGCTCGGCGGGCTCGAGTGTACGTGTATAGGTACTTTGCATTGGAGAGGGAGCTGTGTGTATGTGTGAAGTTTGTGCGGGGCGAGCGCTGCATGGATCACTTTTCACTTGGCACCTTATAGCATTTGCGCGCCCAACGTACTTTCGGCTAACGCCGCCTGCAACGCGAGCATTGTGCTTTGTCCATTGGCTGTGTATTATGCCGAGCAAATTTTCCCATAAGATACGGCAACTTTTTCAATGGGGGGGCTTTTTACAGGGGTGACGAATGCGATTTGAATACAATAATAAAATGTATTTTTTCCTTAAACATTTCGACATCGATTGTTGTATATGCCATTGTAGTTTTTATACGTCCAAACAGAAGTGGTTTAAATATTTTTTAATATTAAATTGAAATTACTACAGTTTTGCAATAAAAGTATTGAAATAATCGAACATTCCTGCATCACCGACCCTCTTTATTTGTGTATGAGAATGACTTGATAGATTTAGACACTCCGTTATAAAAAAAAGTCTTTACCCCACATCCTTTGTGTGAAACACATGTTTCCATTTGAAGGACGAAAACTACCGCAACAGCATTGACTCAGAGCTAATCAGCGTATCTCCGAATTTCCCGCCTATGTAGATCCCGCGTTCTCCAGCCTAGAGTCGAGCAAACCGCGATAACGCATTCTCACGTAAGGGGTCTAACCTCCCCTCTCTGCCACAGAACAACTGTTACCCGCAGTCGCTTCCTCTCTCTCCCTCTCCACCCGCTAGGCACGGCGAAAAGGCAAACAAAAAAATCGAAAGAAAACGCAATGAAGAAAAACAAATGCGTCGAAGCAGAAAAGTCATTTCCTGATCAGATGCGCGGGCGAGCGAGCGAGTACGCTAGCTCGCACACACATATACACATGTATATACAAAGCGACAATGCTTGGCGGCGCATACGGCACTTCGCCGCGCTCCGCGTGGAGGCCGTCGAGGAGGAAAAAAAGGTTACGAGCGGCGGGTAAGTAGGGAAAAGCGCCTCGGCGCAGTGTGCAAACGGTTCGCAATCGAGGAAAAGACTGTTAGAGGCGATCACGTGTTTTTCACGCTCGGCTGCGAGCAGCACATAGTCCCCGCGTACATCGAGATAAAGGGTTACCTCCGCGCTCTCACTGTGTGTAGGTGTGTGCATGCTTGTGTGCATAGGCGAACGGACTCCGCTATCTGCTCCGACACGCGTATATATACACACAGAGAACACACGTTCTCTTCGCCGCCGCGTCTTGGCCTAAGTCGTCGTCGCGAGCTGCTGCTATAAGCCTCCGTCGTCGCACGTAATAAGGTCAGCATTCGCGGCCGCGCGCCATTGTAGTCTTTCCGCGCAACCCACGCCTTATAGACAAAGTGTTAACTCACGCACGATACGCCGCGGCTCGCCGATATCCGCCTCCCGCGAGCACTTTCATCTATACGTGTGTATATACACGCACGTGTGTGTGAGCGTGTATTGCGTATGTAGAGTCGGGGCTCAGGTAACACGAGGCTTTTTCTACGGCACAATATATACTTTCGGAAAAACAATTAATGCCGCCGGGAGCGTTAAATTGATTGCCGATAATTAATGGAGAACTGGCGGACTCCCGGGGAGATTCGAGACTTGCCGCGAATTGGAAAGTGCTTTATATTTGCGCGCGGCTGTATAGCCGAAAGGCGGGAGATCGGATTAAAGTGTGTGGGTATTCTAATTTTCTATGCGCGGCCAGCGAGCGCCGCCGTTACTTTTCTCCGCGCATTAATTAACGTCATTTTCGTCGGGAATTTATGCGGAAATTAAGCTTTATTTAGAGTTAATCTATACGCGCAAGCATGCTAATCGGCGCCGATTTTACATTCGCGTTTACACTGCTACGGAATTCTCGCTCGCAGCTCTTATCGATGCATATTTTAAGAATTTGTTGAAAAATCCGGTAACGTCCTTTTTATGTGTAATATCGGGCACGGATCTTGAAAAAATCGAGCGAATCGTGATTAGAATTTTACAAGTTTTTGCGTTAAATGTATAGCCTTCGAAAAGAATGTGAAAACTTGTAAAATGAATAGTTTATGGTATTTAAAAATGGTTATTTGTATGCGCAGTGCTCATTACGGTTGTTAAGGCCTGAATCAATATTTTAAGATCGTATGTGTTTTAAAGTGAATTTCTGTAGCGCTCCGTATGTATCATATTCGCGATCCTGCCGCGCGTTATTATAAATACGTTAAAAGTTCCACTTTATGCCACTCACTCGGCACGTCCGTTATAATAGGGCAACAACGTTTTGATCGGCAAAACAAATTTAAAGTCTATTTTACGACTACTAAATCATACGACTATGTATTTTTAAGGAACGTTTAAATATCTCGTTGGGGTGTTGCGTTACATTACACACGTTGCCTCAGAGCTGAAACCGCGTTACCGCAACCGCCCGCGCGCGAAACTATTCGCGATTTTTCCAGACACACACAGAGTCTATAGTGCAATGCATATTCGAATCAATAGGCGTTTATCTGAAAATGTCTTGGGTATTAAATTTGCATATACCCGCTTAACTCATTTTCTCGAAAATCGTAAAATATCTTTATACTTTATAGTTAAATAAATAGACACACACGCGGATGAAAAAGGTATTTGTGCACCACAATTCATTTCGCACAAACATTGTGTATACGAGAAATATATAATTCACTTAAATATTGTACAGAAAACGAAATAAAACGCAGCTAGGGGGAAAAAGATCCTTTATGGCTGCATAATTTGAGAAAATGAATTGCAATTTTATTCAGCACCTCCTTATTTCATTTACAAGCGCGAGCATATAAAATATTCCTCGTGTAAAAGGCCCATTTAAAGCGTCGGCAAAAATGAGCGGCTGCTTGCCGCGGGAATAAAAAAAAGCGCACGACCTTCCAGAGGCCTGATAAAGCTTTTCTTGCTCCATCTTTTGCACCAGTTCTTTCGTCGGCGAGGAAACCCGCGCGCGGGGAAGAAGGGGGTTAGGCGGCCGTGCTTAACGAGATCGAGAGAGGCGCTTGTCAACCTTATAGATACGCGTGCGCGCGCGCGCGAAAAGATCGATCTCGTTCTATTTTTTCAGCGACGAACCGGCTGCTGCCGGTGAAGAGACATGCACGCACATGCATACTTACACCAGTGTGTTGCTGCTGCCGCAGTCCGGTTTCCAGAGCCGATAAGTCTTTTTTCCGAGGGCGGCGGCGGTGAGAGACAGAAGGAGAGTAAGAAAAGGAACTGCGCGAAGGTGCAGAAAAGAAACGGAGGAAAAAGGAGGAGGCGAGCGACCGAAAGAGAGAGAGAGACAGAGAGAGAGAGGGTTAACGGGAACGAGTAGGCGCCGATGAGAATCTCACAAGTCAACAAGCGTATCGACAGACAAATTACTCGCACTAATGGAACGCCGTGTGAAAACGATGACCGTGTGATTAAAATGTCATTCTCGATATTCCGCGAGGCCCTCGGTAGCGACTTCATAATTGCACGGCAGCGCAAGCTCGCGCTCTGCTTTTCATTTCCGTTCCGCGCGAGCGAGACGCCAGTCTGCTACTGCAACGACTGCAACCCTCTTATTTTTTCTTTATCCCTCTCTCTCTCTCTCTCTCGCTCTCCTCGCGACGTTTAATTCTCGGCCAGGATCTTCCCGTCGAAGCGCACGCTCTTGTTTAATCGCGCCCATTTTCCATCTCACTTTATCTCGCGGCCCGCGCGTATATATACAGACTCGATGTCAAATTGAAATCGAGCATGCTTATCCGAGCAATCTATAATTGTGGGATTGAAAAATAATTTCTCTCTCCCATCGATACATCGGCGAAAGAGGAGGAGAAGAAGGGTGAGAGAAGGGGAGTGAAACTCACCGCGATGAGCTTCGTGTAAAGCAGGTGTTGCGGCTGATGACTGGTTACGCCGATTTCGCATTTAACTGCGTGTACTGCACGCAGTGCGTTCCGTACCCGATCACCCTATCCTTTATTTTTCCTTGCGTATACGCTCCGATTAACGTCGCTCGCTTCCCTTTTATCACACTTCTATAGGCGGCTCTTGTTTAGGCAGTATTTAAACTGCGAACAACATGTTATTACGGTACGACAATTTTTTTTTTCTTTCCAAGGTAGTATTCGATACAATTTTCGAATTGAGCATTGTTATTTTCATTTCATATAAAATTGTCGTTGCAAAATTGAATAATTAATACGGCTAATTTGGAGAATATTCCGTATTGAATACGTCGCAAGGAGCCAAGTGAGCTTGAGAGGGGCGCATTTAAGCCGCAAAGCGGGCGGCCCGGTCCTCGAAATTTCGTCAATGGGATCGTGCTGCTGCTGCATCTGAGCACTTGACGCGTTTATGTCCGGCTCGAGTGAGATGCATCTCTCTCTCACGCACACACACTGCCTTGATCATGTGCAATGGCGAAAGTCGCGCCGCACTCCCGGGGGAGAGGCCATCTTTGAGCGGTGCTGCCGCTGCGCGAGGTGTGTTCCGGTAACACGATCGAGGGTGGGCTTATGGAGATCAAAACCCCAGATCGGATTTCTTATGTTTCGCAAATGGCCGCGCGCTCGCTCGCCGCGCCACCGGCGGGGCCCCATGCGTATTAGTTACAGGCATCGGCCATCTTTGATATATCCTCTATCTTTGCCTCGAGTTTCGTCCTCGCGCGCGTATATTGCGGGGAGTGGAGAGAGAGAGAGGGGTTCATCCGATACATCGGGCGCACACCTCACCTCGGTCTTCCCGTCTCGGCAGCGGCTCTTATTCTTCTCCTTCGCCGCCTTCTTCTTCATTTTCATTTTCGCTCGATCGGTGTGAAAAAGTACGATTTCCCCTTAATTACGTCGTCGCGGCAGCCCACCCCTCCGCTCTCGAAGGAGGTATAATACCCAGCCGTGGTCTATATAGCTCGAGAGATCGAATTGTCCGATCGGTCTCGGCTCTCTGAACAAGTCGTAAATCCCGCGCGCGAATAAATTATATTGAGATTTGCATATCTGCCTCGATACGCGAATAAGGTGGCATCGATGAGGGCACACTCGCCTGCGTGCGTGTGTGTATGCATTACTGCCCGCGCACAATGTGCCGGAATGTATCTTAACAAGGAATCTCTGGCTAAATTTCTCCCCGCACATAATCCCTCCCTTTCCAGCGCATAGTTTTGCAAATCCTTTAAAGGACAGTTATGCGATCGCGGAGGAAAAGAGTATTGGAATTGTAAACAATCGCCGTTGCGCTAGAGAGCGTTACAAAACGTCGCTAAGGACTATTAAGTAGCGCAGTGAAGTAACTCTAGCATACATTTTAGAAGTAGGTGTAAAAAATATCTAACACACTTATGCTTAACGCGCTGCTAAGGTTTTCTTCTTCGTTAAGCGTGTACGACACTGCGAGATTTATAAATAAACATAACTTTTTTATAAATGTGAAATCTCGTTACAAGATGAAACGAATAAATTGAATAAATTAAAAAAACCTTTTTATTCGAATGGTCATAAAGTGCTTCAATTTTGTTTTCTTTTTCAAGAAAACTATGAATATTAAAATACAGTGTATCTACCGAGCTTCCAGTAAATTGAAAGATTGGTAAAAAATGATATTCATGGAATGTTTTATTCTTTATTGAATCTACCCGCATCATATGAGTAAACATAAAAATTATTCAATATAAAAATAATAAAAACAATTCAATTTTACCACCACAGTTAAAGATTGTAGGAAAATAAAGATAAAACAGGAATACACCAAAAATCATTAAACCCGAGACTTTTAGTGTTAATGGAAAATTTCGAAAGTAAGGGGGAATTTGGAAGACCGCAATGGCGTTTAAATTGTCTAGAAAGTGGTAAAGACACGCATAATACACGTGGGGGCGAACGCTCGCGCTGTAACGCCGGGCAGCGCAGCGAAAACTCGTATAATTTATGAATCCAGAGTGCCAGTAGATCAGCCTGTCTCTCTCTACTCGCGCGCTATCAATGCGTGAGCGCCACGCGAGCTGCTTTATCTTCGCCTATGGGGCTAGGCGACCGCGTCGCGACGACCACGCGACGATGTCTCTGTCCTTCTCTTTCTCATTCTCCAGCTCTCCGCCATCGTATATATTATATATGCAACTGTGACTGCGAGCGCCGTTTTGTGAGCGTCGAGTTACGAGCGGCGCACGCGCGGATGGATTTCGCAATTCTAAACTCTAAATAGCGCGCACGCGTGCGAGAAAGAGAGAGTGCTAAGGGAGAAAAATCTTTTCAAGCATAGAAACTGCTTAGATTTATGGTTTTCTAAAATGTTTACTTTGCCACGTTGAGTATTGTTTGAAATTAAATAAATTTTCATCTGCTTGAACTTCTCGCTATGCTGTTTCTTTTGACATAAAAAGTATTTTCGTATGGAATAATGATAAATCAGCAAACCAGGTATTTGAGTGTATGTTTTTAAGAACGTTAACCGGCACACCTGCAAAATTGTTCAAAATATTTGAAATTACTACAGCTTGTGCGCGTTTGAGTTATGTAGACTTAATCTTTGGAAAAATCATTAAAATGTAAGTTGTTCATTAAATAAATCTTCACCTTATCTTAATTTCTCCAATAAAATATTTTTGCCATAAAAGGTACAGACAATAGCAATTAAAATACAACACAGCAGATATTTTTATGCTTATATGAAACTGGCTTGAGTATTTTTTTACACGATGCTTGTGAAAGAGACTATAGGAATTGCACAATTGCGGGGTGAAATATATTGTCGTGAAAATGTTAACATTTAGCCTAAGTTAGTATGCACTTAAGAAAACTTTTCAGCGGAATTTTTATGTTCTGCAAAGCTATTTTCCATGTTTTCTCGCGTCGAGGTTGTTTACATACTTGCGCAGCTGACAGCGAAGAGAGGCATATAATAGCATAATTTTGTAAGATCATAACCGAGCCTCGCGCAAACTATTCCGTCACATGTATCAGAACGTTGCGGTACCGTGAGATTTTGATTTCCATGTATTCCAACACATTTCCTTGCTTTATCAGAGTGTACTCGCGTAATTTACAAAATACCAAGCCAAAATTCACTTTCCCAGAGACGGAGGAGATCGTTGGAGAAATTATTTATTGTAATCATTCGTTGGCGCGCGTGTGCACTCGACTTTTCAGTAAGGGAATTGTGTTTGATTTAATGGAGTATTAAGCTGACTGACTCGCAATGTTCGTACCGTAAGCACTGTTTGACAGCTTTCAGTGTCGAAAGGAATTGTTAGATGCCGCGTTTACAGAGATGCCGTGGAAAGTGTACTGTTGCAACAGAAAATATTGTTATGGTCTAATAAAATTGCGATTGCTCGAGCCGTCACGTAGACTGTGCGCAAGGAAACTCTGGAAGAATTTTGCACAACTTGGTGTTACCTGTTCATTAAGATTTCATTCATCCAATATAAGTTAAGAACTATAATTAACCTATTTATTTTCATACACGTTTTCTCTGTTCATTCGAATTACACCTAAATTTAAATTGAACTGTAGAGCAGCTCACTTAAATTTTGCTCGTTGACGATTTGCGACTTTATTTTGCAGTATATCATTTACGTGACTTTTTATTCGAATTTCCATCAGTCAATCAAATCATGGAATTTCGTACTCGTCAAGTCTTGTTGCGATAACTTCGAGCTACAAGATATTTTTAAAATATATTAATCTTATTAAAATTTAATCATACGTCTTTCGCAATCAAAATTATTGTCATGGCTATCTTCTTTAATTAAAATCTATATCTTATATACATATATACGTAAAAGTTTTCTTTTTATTTAGATACTTCTGTCAATGCTTTTTAATCCAGTAATTATGTTATAAAAACTAGTTTTTACGTTTCTATAACGCTGATGTACCTACAGTATAAAATGATACATATATGTATAATATATGTATCTTTAGATATGAATTTTTCAAAATACACATCACACATATTTCCAACATAAAGGAAAAAAAGGTAAAATGCAGCAACATCAGGAACAAATTGCATGCAAATTCAATTAGACTTATTAAATTTAGCCTCTTATTCATAACGCGCTGCTTTACGTAATCCGCTTGATACACAACGACGCTAATTGGAGTTAACAGAAGGGACTATCGGGAAAAGGAAGGCATTTCCCAGAGCAGCAAGGCCGTTCGCACGGCCCGCGGGGCATTCGCGGAAAACTTTGCCAGTGAATAATCCCGCCGAGCGCCTTGTACTTACACCTTCCCGCGAAGAGATCGCAAGGCTTGCGCTGTTCTCGTGCCGCTGCGGCGGCAACTCATCGAAAATCCAATATCACAAGCCATACAAAGATAAAGCAATCGACGTAGCGCGAGACTCGGAGAGCTATAAGGAGAAGCCGCGGTCTTCTCGTCTTCTCCCCGACACGTTACGTCACTAATCGACGCGCGTTTCCAAGAAACTCGCCGAATGGACTGCGAGGGCGGATTATACTATGCCGCACAGCCGCCGCGCTTCCCTTCGCACGCACGTGCGCGCACACTTCCTCCGCGGCGCGTACGTCTACGGCGGGCAGCTGAAACCCGAGAGCACGGGCCCTGCGTGAATAGGATTAATCGCGCACCGAGAGAAAAGAGGTGTGCGGGAGGTGGGGCGGAGGGAGGCCGAATGAATTTACCTGCTTTCCGCAGCAGCAGCTCGCGTTTGATGCGCGACGCACAAAGAGGGAAAGGAGAGAAAGAGAAAGACGGGAGAACAAGGGTCTTTGCGCGTAATGGGTATCGACGTGAATGCGTATTCTGACGTTCGCCTCGGAACCAAGCCGAGAGCCGTCTCTCTCCCCGCGAGACGGAGGAACTCGAAAATATTTTGATCGCTCGGGCCAACTTGTGCGTGTGACGCGCGTGCGTGCGTGAGCACCGCGCGGATGCAATGATGGGAAAGGAATGCGAAGACAATGCAAGGAAAGTTTGGGCTTCGCCCGGCCCCCGGTCTGTCTTTTATTTCTATTCAGGCCCTGATTTCAAAGTAATTTTCATCGAATGAATGGAGGGTATGGCGATACGTATACTCGGAATAAGATGCAGGCGCTCGAATCGTTTGCTGAAGTCGGAGAGTGAGAATTTACATTATTATCAAGCAGAAAATAGTTTGTACTGTAACTAAATGCAAAAAGTAGGAAAAGTCAAGTAAGAAAATGAGCGAACGTATAGTCAGACTTATCTAAAATATACAAATGTTACTCTCTTGCAAGTTTTGAATTTAAAGTATACTTATACCATCTTACCAACTTCTTGTGTTTGAAGATAAAATTTTATTGTTATTGTACTTTTTATTATCTTTTCTCTGTTGCTATCTTTGAAGAATTATACATTTTTGCACCTTTGTTATGACTAACCGTATAACCTACATTCGCGTATACTTGCTTCTGTCTTATACTATAAAATTTAAATAACGCTCGCAAGAAAACGGTCAAACTTTTGTTTCGAAAATTTGCATTATTTCATAATAGAAATACATATTAAAAATACACGCATGGAAAGATAAAAAGAAAAGCATAATATTACACAATTTTTCCGTAAATCTCGACGCTATTCTCGTTTTTGAGTGACATCACATCTGCGTAGAGAGACTCCTGTCTCTCTGTGAATAGACTTGTGGGGTGTGCCAGAAAAAGCGCAACACACATTTCTGCAGCGGCGGCGCGTTATAGGTCATGGGACATTTGTGTCAAAAAAAGGAGAGAGAAAAGAGCCGGGGCAACGAAGCTCCGAAAAAAGAGGAGAAGAAAAACACGCGCGCGACTAGTGTAGTGTGTAAAAAAAGGACGCAAGGAGGTCGTCGTCGCTGCCGCCGACGCGTCGACGAAGAGGGAGGAGAGACAAAGGGAGTCAGGAGACGCGCGTCGAGAGCGAAAGAGGAAGAGAGAGAGAGGAGTCGAGAGAAAGGAGCCGGCGAGAGGGAAAGCGAGGGGGTTGCTGCTGCTGCTGGGCGACGGCGGCGGCAAACCGAGAGCCTGCGAGGTAATCAGAGCCGACGAGGCCCTCTCGCTCTTTCTCCCGTTCCCTCATGCCGATACGTTCCCTCCGTGCAACAGCAGCAGCAGCAGCCGCGCGTTCTCCTATACACGTCCCACTACTCCCGATCCTTATAGCTTCTGCATGAAATCGCCGCGACAGATTCACGCGGGGGACACGCAAAAATGAAAAACCACGAGTGAGAGAGAGACTACACGTCGCTCATAATACCTGTTCCCTCTCGCATACCGTGCTACACGTCCTCTCTCCTTCTCGTCTTTTTTATTCGGCATTGTCTCCCTCCGCCTCGTCCTTTCACTCTCTCGCGCGCATGGGTCCGCCGCGTGTCTCCGTCATCGTTTTATTGTCTTACATCGTTGTTCGACCGAGCACGCAGCCTCGGTTGAGAAAAAAAACAAAGCCTTAGAGAGACGCGCGAATACACAGAAGGAGGCGGCGGGGGCGAGGTAGGTGTGAACGTAGTCAAATCACATCAGTTTTACCGGACGAAGGGGCAGCGCAGCGCCAAGTGAAGTGTACAGACGCCCGGCCAAGGAACACCCAATACCCCATTCTCACGCACGCACGCACGTATATGTACGCGGGCGTCGTATTCTTGCGTTCGCGCGAACGCTGACGCACGCAAGATCGCCTGTATATATGTATAATATAGGTATATATATAGGCGAGAGCCACCGGCGGACTTCCGGTCGCCGCGCGCGTAAATATCGCGAGCGAGCCCCCTTTGTTCTAGCCGTCAAACCCGTATAGCTGCACACCTTCGCTGTACGTTAATACAGTTCTCCGTACGCGCGTGTATTACTCCGCACCCTCTTTCTTCGAGGGGGAATACGTCGAGAGAATAGGTGTGTTTTGGCAAAAACAAAAATAAACAAGTGCGAGAACTCATCCGCGTACCTTTTTTACTCTGCGGTCGCCTTCCTTCGCCCCCGCGCGCGTCGTTTCACCGACCGACTTGCGCGCGTTTCTTTGCGAGATTGATCTACGATTTACGAGCGGACCCTTTCCTCTTTCTTTCTCTTTCTCTCTTTCTCGCGGTGGAACGCTCGTTCCTGCCACACATAACTCGCGCGCGGCAGCCGTCGTTGGCTCTCTCTTTCTCCTATTGCTGATGACTTGCTGCAAATATTCGCTGCCCGACAGCCGGAATATTTCTAAATAATTTGTAAGCTATGCTAGCCACGGTCGTTCGCTCTGTCTTGTGGCTTGTGTTTTACTATTCTTCCAAGTAAATCGAAAATTAACGACATGTGCCGTAAGCGTTTGTCTGCAGGCGAAAAGTATAGAAATACTTTGCCGTATGATATTTTAGCAGCTCTCAGATTTAAATAGTTGAAAGAAATAAAGTTTATGTTTTTAAGAAAATCACTTATACATCGTTCATTTTTTTCTCTACAGTTTTTAAATACAAATAATATTAAAATATAAAAGTACTTAATTGTTGATTGCTAATACATTTGAGACAAAGCCGAGTTTTGGATTTAAAAAAAAGTGAACGCCAAAAGGCGGTCAATGATGATAATTAACGCAAAAGAAAAAGAAAAAAAGAAAAAATTTAATTGAGCCCTCATATACACCAATTAACGAGAATTTCCCTTGAAAGTCTACTGGCGCAGCTATTACTTTAATCCTGACATATTGAAACATAAACTCGAGATCAATCAAAACTCGGGAGGAGAAAAAATTATATATGTTTGCAAGGGGCCGGCCCCTCGCGCTCGGGCGCTCTCCCGCCTCGGCTTGTCAGTTTTCAAAAACTTAACAAGCTCTCGCGAAATAACAAACGTAAATCTGCCCAGGCCTCACTCTCTCTCTCTCTAATTACACTTCAAGAAATATATATATATTCACGTCGCAATGAAATCTCAGAAGAATTTAATGACTTTCTCTCTATACGCATACGCACCCCCACTCTCTCTCTCTCTCTCGCCCTCTCGCCTCCTTTATTCGCGCGCATGCACGTTATGTGCCGCGCAAATCTCACTAATTGATCCGCACCCCTCGTGAGCCACAGGCTGCCTCGCTGGCTCACTGGCAGGCTGCGCAACGCACTTTTTCCGCAGCGGCAAAAGAAAGCCGTGCCGAGCGACAATAACAAAAAAAATAATAACAATGATCTGAGCCAGGCAGTCAGGCTTGCGTGGCACACACAGTTGGCGAGCGCAAAAAATCTAAGTAGGAAGAAATTGAAAAGTGAAAAATCGAGGATGAAAAGAAAGGAGCGAATGACCCGCAGCGCCGGGCGCGAAAAAAGGAAGTGCACAAGAAGGAATCGCGGGAAGAAAGGGAGCAGGGGGAGAGGAGGTGACAGGGAGAGGAAGAGAGAGAAAAAGAGTTGATAATATAAGCCTCGTCGTCGTCGCAAGCGGGTGCTGCTGCTGCTGCACCTCGAGGGACGGCGAGATGCAGGGCAGCCATTGGTCGTCGGGGCACCCCTACCCCGCTCACACGTGGGCGTTCATATAGGTGCTGCACACGTGCCTGCATGTGCAACGCGAGAGAGAAAGAGGGAGAATGAGAGAGAAAGAAAACGTCGCCTTCCCCTCTCCGCCGAGAAAGGGGTTACTGTACCGTCGCCGTCGTAAAGCAAGCAAGCGTGCAAGCGAGCGAGCGAGAGCGGCTGAGGGGTGGCGCGGCTGCAGTCATTCTCTCCTTTCCCTCTTTTCCCTTTGTTTACCTTGGGCCGATCATTAAAATGGCCGCCGTATCGAGGCGCTCTCATTGGCCGAGAGGAGCCCTTCGCGCCCCCTCCCGCCCCGCCGGCGGCCTACCCCCCCGACACACGTTGTTCTTCCTGCCCTCGCGCACTGCCTCCACCCGTCGTCACCGCCGCCGCCGACACCGCCGTCTCCGTCGCTGACTCTCGCGTCATTGCTCCCTTTCTCGAGCAGTGCACTTACTCCATGCGTGTGTGTGTGCGTGTGAGAGAGCGCGACGACGAGCCCTTTCGCTATATAGAGCGTGCTCATCGTCGCGGAACTCTCTCGCACCTATCGTGTCATACACTCTCTCTTTCTCTCTCGCATCCGTACGTATATATGCATTTATATGTATGTATATGGGGGTGGGGAGGGTGCAACTAATGCACTGTGACTGCAGCGCGCGCGCGTATATGCATAATGGATGCGCGCTACGAAGTATATAGTATATTGTATGCCGTGCGTGATCTTGGAGATCAGAGGCAGAGTAATTTGCTAATTTAACCAATTACTTCTTTCGAGCTGCGCGCTCTCGACACCGTCACAATGGGAATCGCCTGATATACTTTTTTCTATGGCTAACGAGGCGTTATTATTTATATGCAAATGAAGGTTTATATGCATCGGTGCAACTACAATGACAAAATTCCGCGTTTCCAAATCGCAACTAAATATTCCTTTGTAGTATTTATAAAGACCTTTTTACCAATTTTGTACATTTAAAAAATACAATATTCAGTTACAGTATCGGAAATTTGTACATTTTAGTCGTATATAATGCACAATTTTTTCTAATAAAATAGTAAACGCAAAGAGTAGAAGAATTAACTGAAATCAATGGAGTAATTAATATTGCAATATCGTAAAAAATATTGGTCTTTTTAGCCTTTCAATATTCAAACGGCTATTTTAAACGTAGACTGTGATGGTAGTAAATTCAATAAAAAAGTAAAACGATTCTAATTAAATTTGCTGCATTTTTTAGACTCGTTTATTATTATTATTTTTTTTTTCGTATTCTTGCAACTACAAATCCGATAGAATTTACTGCTTTTTTAATCCTACTAGATATTTATTATTGAAAATATTATTCCGGGGCAGACCAGAAATATTCTGCAATTTCGTTACATTTTTAATAAATTGAAGTTGATTGAATAAAAATAAAAATTCTCAAATTATCACAGTAATTAATGATTTAAATAAACTTCAAAGATCGTTCTGGATTAAGCAACAACGAAATAACGTAAATGAAAGCGGCAACGTGTCTGAGCGCGGTTCGCAGACATGTAGGCCGTACGCGGTGCATCGCACTCTTTTGCAAAAGGAGTTGCATAGGGTGCCGAGAGGAAGCTGCTGCTGCTGCTGCTCCAGCAACGTCGGTGTGCATGCCCTCACAAGTGCTTAGGGTTTCTCCCTCCCCCTCTCGCGCGTGCTATTCTCGCGCCCGAGTGTGAGTTTTCATACAATGGCGAGGAGAGAGAGAGTGAGCGAGAGCTCACGCAGCTTCATGCGTTCTTTTCATTTATGTCATTTTCATCGTTATATTACGTTCCTACGCAAGTACGATTCCCCTCCTTGCGTGCACGCGACAAGCGCGCGAAAGGCTTTACTTCCCTTTTCTTTCTCAACGGACTTTTTCCTCCTTCTCGCGCCTTAGGTGCCAATGTACGAACTTCAAGTAACGCAGTATAGAGGATGAGGGTGTTCATCGCTATAGGTGCGCGTGTATATGTGTGTGTGGACCTGCAGCAGGGTGCATTGACGTCATTCTTTCTAAGCCGCAGCAGGAGGCGTTGATATTAAATGAAGTCCATCAGCGCATGGAGAAAATCGGGCTTTCGCGCGGAGATTTTGCCACAAACAGTTGACGAACATTTTTTATTTAATTATCTTTTTACGTTTTTTTTTTCAAAACAGCTATTGAAGGAATTTTTTTTAGGAATTATTGGGAGGTCATTGCCCGGAAAATACTGCGATTTATTTAAAAAAAGTATAATACATCGTTTATAATTTGACAGGTATCTGCCTAGAGCCTATTATACTGATTAAATAGAATATGGATTTCTGAAAATAAAGATGTTTTCATTTCAAGTTAAATTGTAGTTTGCATAAAAAAGTGACTTTGCGTGATTGTATAGCGTCCTATTGATCGTACAGTCGCATAATCCATGAGAATTACGGAATCGCAATATTTAATTTATTAGCTCAGTTATCAGAGATTTAGTTTCGTAATTTTTTCCAAAACTTCAAGTTGTCATCGTGTGAAGGGCTAGGATTACAGTATTTTTAAACCAATTAATGGAAAAGGAAGTGTTTCCCATTTTATATATGAATTTTGCATTTCCTTATTTTATCACACCAAACCGTAATAGCCTTTCCCGATATCGGAGATATCCGCACCTTACGTGACGAAAAAATTACGGGAATCTGGTGAATCGTAATCCCCGGCAAGTAAAAAAAGAGCGAAAAAGCGGCTTACACGTTTAAAAGTGCGGAGGAAGAAGCCACAGAGTCAGTCGTCGGGCGGCAGTTTTCGCAAGCTGCTGCTGGCGGCCCATTCTTTGAAGGAACAATCGCGGCAATTAAGCAATAAGCCCGAAGCCGTTCAAGAAGAATATACGCACGCTAATACCCGAAAACACGAGGTGGAAGAGGAGGGGAGCAGAGCGCGCAGTAAAAGGTGGATTGTTTCCCAAATTGAGGGCCTCGGCGATCGGCTTCGGCCTGAATTCGGGGAATGCGATCGGCTTACAATAGTTCAGAGGAGGAGAGCTGCGGAATTAAATCGAACGTGTGTCCCGTGGTTTCGCTTCGCTTCGTTTGCGCGTGTGCCCCGTGCTCTTGGACAGCCAAATCGCGCGACGGACACGCGGCACCCTAGCGGCACCATCAATTTTTGTTACCAGACACGCTTCTTGTTTGCACCAGCCTCGATGTCTTGCTCTCGTTTGCTCGGTATGTACCTTCGAAAATCTTGAAATTGCTGAAAAAAGAAGGAAGAATTTTCGGTAACAAGTCTTACAGTCAATTGCAAATTCGTTCCTCGTTTTTATTTTAAATAAAATTGGAAATCTGTCGTACTTAATTATTATATCGTTGGTTATCATGGCTCTATAATCATCAGGATACAGTGAGAATAATAGCAATGATTAATTATTTTGAAAAATTCCTTTCCAAGAATCGCACTTTTAGATCAATTCCCACGGCTTAATATAAATCTCTGCACCTTTGAAGGTATATGAGAAACGACTGTTACACAGTGTATATAAAAACAATGTCGCCAGAGCAGCTGAATGAAGTTTCAAAAAAAATTGTCGCAAATAGATAAATATATAAGAGGGCAGCCAGTGGAGGAGGAAAAAGCTTGTAAGATATTTAGGCATTCATCCGCAAAGCGAGCAAATATACAGGAATGTCAAGCAGCGGCCGCATCGTTGCGCTCGAGCGCGCAGTAGAACGAAGATTGATAGAACAAGGGAGAGAATATGGAGAAGAACAAGAACTAACCGCAGCCGCGTGCTCGCGCGCGCTCGCGGCTAGCGGGAGAGAAGAGCAACAAGACGTGCGCGCATACGCAGGAGCCGGCCGGCCCCGCTGGAGAAGACGGCGAAGACGGCGAAGACGAAGACGAAGAACCGCGAAGGGAAGACGCACGGCCCAGAAAGGATGCACGGGTGGGAAGGTGCGGAGAGGGAAGGGGCAACGAACAGAAGCGAGACGAACTGTCATCGGTGGCAATACATCGTCGCCTTCCAGCGCCTTTGCGGCCACTGTATATATATACGTATGCGAATGTGTGTACAAGCGCGTGCGAGCGAGCCAGCGAACGCGGAGGGAAACGAGTCGGAGCAGCAGCAAGGAAGAGAGAGAGGACGCGACGGATCGCGCAAACACGTGTTACGAACAACAGGTCCAGCGCCGCTTCGCACACGCGCGTGCAAAGCACACACCTACGCCGGCAGGTAGTATAGGTAGTCCTGGCAGCGTCCCCCCTCGATTTGCCCGTGCGATCCCTCCGCGAATAAAAAGAGAGCGGGACGCGACCGGGGGAGAAAGAAGGATAGGCAAAGCGAGAGAGAGAGACAAAGCGGGGCAAGAGAGATGGAACAAACGAGCCGTTGTGTATAGTCGCCAAAAGCAGCATATCCGCGCGGGCCACACGAGCAAACTCGAAGCTGAATCAGTGGAATCCGTAGAACGCGCGCGGCTGTATCTCTGTGGCCGTCCTCGCGCGATCGAGCAAGCGACAACAAGCTACCTTACCTCTTTCCTCTTCGACTCAACGCATATATATGCACACGCACAAGCGCCTCGAGGGCTCCCCGAAAATCTCACCATGCAAAGAGAGAGAGAGAGATGGAGCAAAATTAGTAGCGTCAGCGAAACAAAAGTCGCCGGTCCGAGCACGCGCGTGTGGACTTTCCCCACCTTTCTCTCTCTCCTCTCTTCCTTTTTTTATCGCCCGCGCGAGAAATTTCCATACGGAAGAATGGGAGCGTTTTTCGGGCCCACTTGAATGGCGGGGGGCACCGAGGGGGGATGATTTTATTGCGAATTGCCGGCGGCGCATGCACTTGTTTTTATCTCGCGGGCTTCCTTTTTGCGCTCTCGTTACGTATGCGCGCGCGCGCGATATTTCGCCGATCGCGTGAATCGATCCGCCGCCCAGCGCCTTTCGGGGGCCCTTTGTTTCCGTTCGGCCAGCCAAAAGTGTCGGCGCTGTACAGTTAGGTCTTTTTGAAATTTTAAAAGAGCGCGCAGCAACACGACTGCGCGAGACAGAGAGCCGCAATGTGCATAATGCGACCGTTATTGTGCTATAAACTTGTCGGGAGCGGCGCGTTATAGCGTATTTAAGCCGAATGTATGAATTGAGGAGGAAAATATTCGGAGCGGCCGAGAATTGTTCGTAATTTGATGCATATTTAGTGCGCGATAAGTTGCCCGAAAATTATGTGTGCTGAGAGTATATCGGTGCGGTATTCTGAAAAAAATCAATTAATTCTGTTGAAAGTATAAAAACTTCCACTAGTTTATTAATACTTCTCTTCGATATTTACGATCTACTGGAAATAGTTCGTCCTGATTCGAAAAGTAATTTAATACAGTGATCTCGTTCGTTAATCAAGGTTTCATCCATCCCGATAGTCTATATATTTATTCCGAAAAAAATCGAGAAAAAAGGACAAAAAGGGGTTTCGTTGCGAAACGCCTGCACACATAAAGTGTGCGCGCACAGAATCTCTTTTTTTGCCTTTCCATCGTTCTGAGGAAACACAATTAAAATTTCCGCGCGTACGTCTTAAATCACAGCCGCGCGGCGTACGCACACAATAAACCTAGTTTTTCAAATCGAACGTTTTGCAATGGAGTCTCGTTTTTTCAGCGCTCACACAACGTACAACGTTGCACACATACAGAGCTGGCATTTTAACATCACTTCAATTCTCGCGAGCATTCGTTTCAGCGCGCAGGACGACGAGCTGTTCGCTCACAGAACTTTCCTGTATTAAATTCCAATTTACCTTGTTCTCAGGAGTGCACGTAGGTATATAATGATAGCGAGTAGCGCGCCTCGTGTAACTCGGGTCTCCGCGTGCGGCCGATCCCGCGCAACGGGGCCAAGGCTGGTCAGGTCGCGAGAGAGGCGACAACGACAGTCGAGCGAGTAGCTCTGACGCGGAGTGCCTCAAAGATATATATACAGACGGCAGAGAGCGGTAGCGGCGAAGATCGGCTAATACCCCGAAACTCGTAAAGAACGTTGGCCCCGCAATAATCGCTCGCGAGCATTAAAAAGATACCCGTCGTTCGCCCGGGAGATTAACTCTCCGCGCGCGATTTAATTTCTCATATTTAATATTTTTTCCTGGATATCGCCATGCGCGCTTCTTTGCTCGCGCGCTTTGGAATTATAGGGAAGCCCCATTAAACAAACGCGGAGGCGTAATAAACGCGATTTACTGTTAGCTCCTCTCCTCGCCGCTCGCTCGGCTGATATTAATAATCGTCGATCTTAGAACTCGACGACTGTGCGTATATTGGCTCGCGAGCGCTAGAAAATGATAGAACGTATATCGGGAGTTCGTTAAGTGTAGTCAAACGAGCGGGAATCATTTAACGTCACTGTTGGTAAACAGCGACATAAGTCCTAGGGGCCTCGAACGATTATTAATCGACGAATGGTTTTTGCGGCACTTTTTGCACGAAAGGTGCCATTTTTTGCCGGTTTCAACGATCGCGCTCGCCTTCAGATTTTTCGCCGTTTATATTCAAAAACGCTTAGCAGCACTCTGTCTTCTGGCAATTTTTCTTGACAGTCGAAAGTTCAATCATTTTGACTTATACCTTATTAATTATGCATACTAATTAATGATAATAGCGAAATATAAATGTAAATTCTAATTACAATATTTATTATTATGAGATGATATAGGTTCGTGTACAAAAAAGAAGAACCATATATTTTACAAACGGAAAAGAAATTCCAGCGAAATATTTAGTAAGACAATTGTCGTCATATCGACCTTGCACATTCTAGAACAGTTTAACTGTTATTAATTACTTTTTAATTAATCGGTGACTAATTCAATTAGACTGACTATTCATTCATTGATGGAAATTTATTACTCTTGCGCTGTCTTCTATACAATCTGTCCTGTTTGCATGTACCTTATCTCTTGTATAATTCATAGCAAACACTATTGTTGTTCTTCATGTCAGTATTCGTTACCTATAGCCATTGGTTTTTTTATACACCCCCGGAGTTTCTCGTAAAAACGAACGATATTCATCCATATTGAAAGGGGGATATTGTTACAAGTTTCCATCAATTTACTGCAGTCCCCGCGTGGTTATAGAGGTTTTTAAGGGTCTGTAGGAGAATAGTTTACAGGAAAAATGAATCAGATCGCGAAGTCCAACCTGGAAGATCTAGGCCACTCAATGCATAAATCCATAATTTACCGACCGATCTACGAAAGCGACTCGTTGCACATGTATATATGTATATAAATGTATACACGCGCGTGTGTTCTCCTCCACTCGAGACCGTATCCACACGTGTCTGCCAGCTCGCGCATATACGTGTGAAAGCGCGAGCAGGCTGGTCGATAAATTAGTAACGGCCGCAAACGAATCGCCTTCGTCAGAGCAGTGCGAGCGTGCAGCAGAGAAACGCACTGCTGCGCGTAAATCACTTTATGCGCGGAATTTATTGCGCCGCGCGCGCCGCCGCCAGCTCTCTGACGGATTTGTCCTCGATCGGTTATATTATACGATATGTATAAAAGGACCGATGAAATGATTCAGCCGTAATTGACGTCGTCGCCGATTAGAAACAGTGAGAAATAGCGTGATCATGCGCCAGCAGCAGCCGCCGATGGGTTATAAGTGTAATGGCTCGATTTCAAAATGTCGCGCGTGAGGCGCCTTTTTTGCCATTTCTTCTTTTTAAACGCCACGATCAGCCGTTAACAAGAATTATTGGTCTACTGTATTAAGCTGGGAAATTTATAATGTAAAGTGGTGTGTAGGATGATTGCAGGGACTTAATTTTCCCCGCGCGACGGCTTTTTAGCTTTCACGGCGCTAATAAGTAAAAGTGTCAAGTTATTAAATAATAAATTTTTCGCGCGGGTCTAGCGCGGAATATAGTTGCTCGTAATTAGAAAAAGGTAATTTCTTAATGTGCGCATAAAATAATCTCATTATGAATTCAAAAGCGTTTCGGAGCATTAAGTTATAGGAGTTTACGAGGAAACTTGAGCACCTGTGATTGATGATTATTAGGGAGCATTACTACTATGCGTTAGAAAAAATTAGAAATTGTCTCCTTTTCATCCGCGTACAGTAGTGCAAAGTATAGCTCCGAGCTATGCGTTATGCGTATAATCAGCTGACCTGACGAGTATTTCCAAAGACACTTAAAATTAGTGGAGGATGCGTCAAAGAGGTGACTGTTCTCGCTTAAAATACGCGATACAATTTATCGGCCATTGTTATTAAATTTTTCCGCACTCTAGCGCGCGCCACCGCAAAAACTATTATACTCGTGGCCGCAGCTCAACGGTTAAGCGAAATTTATGCCTTTTGTCTCTTGGCATTACGCTAATGTTTTCGAAATGAGCTATTCATCAAGTGGCGATCGCGCGGAGCCCACCAAGAAGCGAAATCAATTTCCCGATCAATTACTACGTCACGACTATAGCTCTTTCGCACGCTGCAGCATGTACACCTTCATCATCGCATACACCCGCGTGAGAGTAAAATCTCTCGACTTTCTTTCCATCCGCGCCGCGCGCAGCCGATGAAAGTAATTTCCCCATCATCGCGGCGCGATCGATCGATCGACAGGAGAAAACGCGGCAGCCATCGATCATCCGCGTGCGCGGAATCTACTCCAACCTCAAGCGTTATGTGTGAGCTATGTGCAAGCGACAAAGGCAGCAAGGAAAAAGAGAGAGAGTGAGCGAGAGAGAAAAAACGAGCTGCAGACGTACGTACACGCACTGTTGTCGAGAAACGCGTCGAAAACGCGGCTTGCGTAACTTCCCCGTGCGCGCGATAAAATACGCTCGCCTTCGGTTCATCGGCAGCAGCTCACGCTGTGTATTACTACTGCAGCTAGCGCGCGTATGCTCCATGAAAGTTTCATAGATTCGTTTCATTACCTTTCCAGGCAATGGCATTGTTGCGGCACCGCGCGAGTGAGCGGCGTACACACCGCCCGGATAAGCGAAACGACGCCCGCGCCGACGTGTATTTAGGAGCTCGGCTCGCACACACCGATTTAGGAGCGTATATCCACGCGCGAATATTTGCACGTCCGGGGATTTTTTGCTTCCCCCTGCACAGCCAGCTAGCTCGTTATTTCGCGTGTCGCGATCGTGTGCGCCGTTACGACAAGCTGCGGCGGCAGCGGCGGTGGCTTTTTAGCGAAACCGTTTCGTCGCGGACGACTTCTTGCGGATTTATTAACAAAGGCGAGCACTGCCTATCCGGCTTGATGAAAAGTTGTTTTCCACCTTTACGGCGGGGTTTTAGGCTAATGGAAAACGTGTTGCGCTCCCTATTACTTTACGTAAATATTGCGCACCTAACTATTTTCAAGAGAATGTCGTGTACACTTTATTCACGTAAAACAATGTGAGCCTGTCAGTGCAAGTAAATCCGTGTTTTTCACTAGGATTTTTTTGCAGCTTTAAAATATATATACATTTTATCAAGCGTTTTTACATTGTATAACCAAGCATTTATAATAATGTATTTTGTATTTAAATAACATACTAATTGTTTTCTTTTTTTTCTGTTTTAGGTAAGTTACCTATACACATGTTTGACAAATTTTCATCCTGTACGTAAGTTAGTCAATATTACCTATAAAAAATGCAAACATGACTTCATACTGAAACTACTGAACTTTTCCAAAATTTCTAATAATTTATCTCGAGATTTTTTAATACTGATCAGAATTTCACTTCTAATGTATTATCAATTTTGTAAATAAATTTATTATAATATTATTATTAAAATTTTTCAAATTAAATGAACTACAATAGCTTAGAATTATTATCTATAATTGGCCAAGTTAATTTGATGCTGCAACTGATGTATACAAAACTATCATGATGAATTCGTTACTTTCGACTCTAATACTGGACTCTGGACGCATTCCCTCACAAAATAGATATTAAATTTTGTTCAGTATTATTTCAAATAGTCCATTTCAAATTATTCTTGACTCTTTAAAAATGTTTAATAAAAAAATATTCTCAAAATATTCTCAAAAAAGAAAATCAATAAAACGCATTCTCTCGGACGACTGGCTCGGCGCTCGTTTCACTCTCTAACAATTTTTGTTAATCGTCAGTTTGCCGAGTTAAAACTCTTTGCTCTCTTCTCTGCGTTTGTTTTCTCTCTGTCTTTTTGTAGGAGAGCTTTCTCTCTCACTCCCTCTCCGAACACTACTCCCATGTGTGTGTGTGCGCACGCGCGCCACCGATGACTCGCGTATCTATATCTCTTTGTTCTTTAGGCTTTTTCGCTCTCTTTAAGCCCCTCGCACACTCCCTCGTTTTTCCCCTATCTCTCTATCCACTTTCGTCTGCGCTGCCTCTATTTTCATCGCACACTAC
Organism: Torymus auratus; assembly: GCA_900474315.1. NCBI lineage: Eukaryota > Metazoa > Arthropoda > Insecta > Hymenoptera > Torymidae > Torymus > Torymus auratus. The sequence continues at coordinate 27,176 of UXGD01000071.1, forward strand.
TGTCCATTTCCTTTCTCTTTCGCGTCTTTGTCCACGAACTCGCTTATTTCTAATACGTGCACCGCTCTCTCTGTACATTTTTGCGTTTCGAGTTCTGCTGCTCGGCCTGGTACGAATAATTTTTATTCGAATCTGAGATTTATCAAAATGAAAAGATAAATATAAATATAAATTACCTTGGTAGAAAATTAAACACATTTTATATAACTAACGTGTTAATTAAATGGAAGCATTTTTACAAAAATTCATAATGCAAAAATAATATAATTTGTCTAAAAGTTCTGCTATTACCTATAATACATATTGAAGAGTTGATGCCATAATTTATTTCGGATTGGTACATAATTATATGAAGTACAAGCAATGTTCCTTTTTAGCCATAAAGTTACCTGAAATGTAGCTAGCTTCTGGTTATCATTCCTACCAGGGTAAATACATAAATAATATAGTGATGTGTTACTTAATTGCTATTTTCCAAGAACTGATTTGATTAAAAAGTCTTTAGTTTTATATAATGAAATGCTAAGTAAGCTTATTTACAGGGAAAATTCAAGTTGTGAACAAAAGGAAGAAAATTTAGAAAGGCCAACAAGTAGAAGAATGTAAAACCCAGTTTGCTTTACTGCGCAAAAAATGTTGTTATTTTTTCATTAAAAACAGTAAACAGCATAAATTTAATTATTTTATGTATAATACAGTTTTAAACTAATAGATTAAAATTTATGCAGACAAATTAATAAACGAAATTATTTGAAACTTGTAGTATACAAACAAAATTAGTTAATTTAAACAGTCGGAAATGCAAAAAAACTTGAGATTTATTAAAGTGACTTACTTACTCTAGTTAGTGCAAATTACGGCACATATTTTTCCGACGTAAAAATATTTCATTAATTCCGCATGCGCAACACCACCCGTCCATATCGTATTTAATCCTTATACTTAACACTTCGCCTCGAGCAAAGTCTAATCACACTCGGCCGAGTCATAGCCGTGCGCGTCGCCATATAATAGAAAGTATACGTATGATATGATGAAGTTTTTCTCGATGCGATTTTCTTCCCCCCAGCGCGCGAATGGCGTCGCGTGACGAGAACCGGCTCGCCCCGGACAAATGCGTCAAGCGTCGCGGCACTAGAAAATAGGTGGAAAACACAGGTAATATGTAGATCGTCGAGTGTGTGTGTGTGCAATACGTCGCACCGCGATCTAAAACAAGAACGATATTTCATAAGTTGGTATAATCGCGATAAGGCGCGCAGCTCGCGCTTGCTATAAGCGCATATTATACACCTTATGGACTTTCGGAGCGCGGCCGCTGAGCTCGTAATTTTCATAAGTCGCCAATTGAGCAACGCGCCTATATGTACAAGTCAACGTGAGCGCGCGCGCGACGGATTATAATATTCGCCGATCGCCGGCGCGGATAGACCAAACCGGCCGTCACCGATCGATCGATCGTTCGTTCCTCGACCACACGCTCTCGTGTGCTCGCCTTTTCTGCGCCGGACATGAGAAATTCGCCGGGGCTCTTTATCTCGCGCTCATCTAATATTATAGACGAAAGATATATATACACTATATATAAATGCGTGCGTCGCGTGTCGCTGTCGATTCTCCGCGCACTGCACGTGGGAAGTCCTAATGCGCGCGCGGCCTATTTAATCATCGCCCGACTCCACCGAATTGACAGGCGCAATTGTATACGCGTGTTTTTCGGTCTTACCCAACGGCCACATAACGCCTCGGCAGCGCGCGACTTTCAAAAGGCCGCTCGCGTGTTTGACGGAGAAACAATGTGTTGTGAGATTGGGAGGAAAGAAAAAAATAAACATGATTTTCACGCGGTGATGATTTAATCGCTCGCACGCGCGGCGCGCTAATCGAATCGGGCATTAGATGCTGAAAACTGATTTTACAACGTAATAAAATGTATCGGCGCGACGTGAATGATTTTAATACATCCATTTTCATAAATTATAGATACGATAAAGGCTTCTTGGAGGAAATAAGTGCGCTTTAAATATGTTTTATGCTCCTCTCACTTCGTTGATTTCGATGTGATACATACAATACATCACTGTGGTTTGGAAATAAATTTTAAGTGTCAAAGTTTATTGGGTAAAAGCTGTATCTAGTTTCATGTGCATGCTGCAATGTCTTCTCACTGTACTAAATGTCTATGTGAGAATTTTCAATTTTTGTACCAACTCTTATGAATTATTGTAATATATTGTCGTTGCCATCTGGACATAAAAAACTAATTTTGTAAATTAATACAATTAGTAATACGTTACGTAAATTTTTATAACGTATCTATAAAAAAAATCATAATAAATTATAATCACGCAACACTATAATAAATTGCAACGTTATTCTAATTCGAGTAATAAGAATTTCATTATCTTCAGGTAACATATATAAGGAAATCATAATTAGTTTTTTATGAAGAAAACCTTGGACCAAATTATAAAAATAATCCTGCGTATCATAACTTTTAGTTAATCTTCAAAATCAACAACTAATAGTTATTTAATTTAAAAAAAGATGCTAAATTAGTTAGAATTAAACGCGCCCTTAAAACATTATTCCGAGGAACATTTTTGGCAAAGGCATTATTACAGCACAAGAATAAGAATAAAGCGTACTCGCAGACGCGTCCATTCAAGCTCCCATATAATGGAAGTAAAAACTGGCCTAATGCAATAATTGCCCGAGACGACAAAAGCCCCGCAATTTCCGAAGAGGTTAAATTTTCGGCCGCGCGCGCGATCGTTCTTGGCTTTGCTCTCTTCTCTCTTCCTCTCTCGTACCGCCCCGGCAATAATCGTTTTTGAAACTCAGCTCGCGAGTGCAAGCAAGTCCACACGCGGACTATGCACCGCCTCCGAAGACGAATAAAAGAGGGACGTCGGTCGAGAGTCTCGAAAGGCCGGTAAAAAAAAGGAGCGAGAAATCAGAAGAATCCGAAAATAGTCCGGATTCTTAGCACTGCAGCGCGACGGCGGGCCGCACGTATGTGTACACCGATCCTTATTAGCGACGAAATTCCGAAACGCCAGGGAGGATTCCACGAAGAGCATCCGCTGCGTGCAGTCCTCTCGCGCGTCCGCGCTACATTATTAAGAACCAGACTAATTCTCGTGTGTGGTACACCTCCCGCTGCACGTGTGCTTCCTCTCCTGCCACCCACCTATACATATATATAGAGTCCCTCATACATATATACATGCGCAGCTATCACCTCGGCGCTCGTAATAACGCGGCCGGCTGGAGAGGAGGCGCTTGGGAGGAATTGGAAAAAGACATGGAATAGGAAAGAGCCGAATAAGAGTCGCTACCGCCAATTTCGTTTCATTACCATTCCCCGTATGCTCTTATATGCAGGGCCGAAAGAACGATCGGCAAATCGGTAGCTAGGTAAGAGCGGCATTCGGCAGTATAGGGAAATGAGCGGTGCCTTTTTACGGCGGGGAGGAGGCGCGGAAAGAAAGGGGAGAAAGCTGAAGCGACATGAGGAGAAGTCAGACAGATCGAAATTCGCGGTTTTGGCACGGCAATTTGAATCGTTATGAGTCCTTGCTGCAGCTTCTCTCTTTCTCCTAGGCGGCCAAGCCCAGCAGTTAAACGCGCGGTCCGATCGTAACGGCAAACGAAACGAAATAGTAATAGCACGTGCAGCAGAGTGCTATATATCCGGCAGCGCGCGCGCATCGTATAGGATCCCGGCAAATAACAGAGGAGAGGAGAACTGGCGAAGGAGCCGGAAAGCGAGCGCGAGCAGTAATCCCGATATTTAAACAAGCGCGCATTTGCGGCCCCCTAAAAGAGAAAAATCTGAGCACGAGCAGACGGACCGAATAGACCGAGAGAAAGAGAAAGGAATTCGACTGTTTTTTCGACGATCGACATGCAACGCGCTACTCGCGCGACGGGGACGCATCCTAGCCGAGCGTAGAAGAAGAGCAAAAGAGAAGAGAAGGGATGACCCCCCGAGGGCAAGCCGATAGCCGTCCATTTCCAGTCGTCAAAATATACGTCTGTGTCTTCTGTGTGCTGCTGCTTCTGCGTGCGCCGAGGCCGCGGGCCAACTAGCCGCCGCCGCCGCTGTCTCGCGATTATCCATTACCCGAGATTAGCGCGCCGGCAGAGAGGTATGGAGACGGACGAAAAAGAGAGAGACCGGAAAGGACCCTTAAAAACGCGATTGTTTATTATAGCGCACTCCGCGAGTCACCGAGCCCGAACGCGTTTACTCTCTTTCGCTCTCTTTCGCTCCCTCAGCGCTGCAGCCCGAAAGCGTGAGAATCGGCCCCGCGGCTCCTCGAAACGCAGAGATCGTCGAGCTGGTCTCTCTCTCTCTTCCTCTCTCTTCTTGTTCTTCTCCACTCCGTTTTTCCCCCTTATTTTCTCCTTTTTGAAATTTTTTTCGCCCTCTCGTCGGCCGCGCGTCCGATTTTTGGAGAACCAACGACCTGAGAGTTCGCAATGGACGCGGACTGCTATTACGAGCAGCATTCGTGCTGGTGTAGCAGCGTGCAGTATAGAGCTGGCGTTTATGCTCTTGGCTGTTATAGTGTGTACAGCGTTGCGAGATCGCAGAAACGCGGCTGCTGCACGAGGACTTTCACGGAAAAATAGAAATTAGGAGGTTTATGCATTCCGCGCGGCCTTTTGCAACGGCTCCGGGCGCGAAATTCTCGGAGCTGACGGAATGAATTTTGTGTATTTTGGCGCGAAGGCGCGCTGTAATAATTTTTTTTTAATTGCTTCATTATGAGGAAACAATGGAGTTATTTCGCTACTCGCGTAATTGCAGGGTGAGCGAAAAATGAAAATCGTTGCCAAATTATTCGTGACTAATGCCCTTTTTTCATAAAAAAAATAAATGGAACAAGTAATAGAGGTATGTAGCGTTGGGTATAGCCTTTTGTAAAATTTGCAACTAATTTTACTGCAAGCTGCAGGCAGTTTCAATAATAACTGAAGTATTCAAACTTATCCTGTGTGTTTTAATTGTTATTGGTGGAAACTACCTTTCTTTCCATTATCTAACATTTCTTCGTACTAGTGAAAGAGGTACTGTTAGAAGTTGCTAGAAAAAACTTTTCAGTTTTCTCTTTGAAATCGACAATGGCCTGTCTAAACAACAGCGAATACGTTTCAGCAATCCCAGTCACAGCAGGTACGTTGTCAATACCTGTTATATACGATAAAAACACAGGGCTGCGCCCGCAAAAAGCAAAGAAAAAGCTGTCAATCAAAAAAGCAAACAAGGACGATGAGGCTGCGAGCGGACACAGATGCGCGAAATATCGCTCGTTGGGCAGGGAGAGCCTAAAGAAAGAATCCACACACGCATACGAGCTGCCGACAGCAAGAGCAGTGGGTGAAAAGCGTACAGCTCGCACAATAATCCTGAATACGAAAGAGCGAGCGCGAATAATGCAGTTTTACGCACCTCGTCTATTGTGCGAAAGCCCGGGCTATAATTAAACGATCGCAGCTCTCTCTCTCTTGCGCTCTCGGCTCGGCCGCACTCACGCGCCGCTGTGTAATTAAATCGTTTGCCGTTCGCACTTTGGGCAGCGCGAAAAACGAGACTCGCTCGCCACTTTGTCCCGTCCGGCGCCCGCGATATATCGGGCTGTACGCGCGTGCGCGATGATTATAGGTTTTCGTAGATTAGAATTGCACGCGAAATTGCGCGCTCGGGCTGAGCGGCGGGCACAAGCGGCGGCTCTGTTTATAAGCGCGTTTTGCAGAAGCGCCAGGCTCTACACGTGACTCGGAGCGATTTGCGTAATTATCTTGACAACCCTTTAATCCCCTCCTTCTCTCGTGCCCCCTCCTCCCGATATCAGTCCCTCTTCCTCCTCCTCTCTTTCTCGCCTCCCATTCCTGTCAGCCGCTACTTTCTTCATCATGCTCTTTCAAATTAAAACTCCTCTTCTCCTCCCTATACGCAAGCCCTCTCTCACACTTACATTACGCGCTGCACACACGCACGTGCGCCTCTTTTCATTCTCTCTTTGTGTGTCTTTCCTTCCCCTCATCGCGCCCGTCCGACTTTCTCTCTCTCTTATCCTCCTCGCAACTGCCCTCATATTTGCCCATTCATACATATCCACGCGCATACACCTTTATTTCTCTTTCGTCCTCGTTTCTTTCTCCCTCCGCGTTTCCTCGTCCCCGAGCATTGCTACTGCTGCGCGGAAGTTGAATGCACGTGCGCTCGCACCTGCGCGCGCGCATTACGAAAAGAGGCCGTGTTCGCGCGCGCGCGCGCATTATAATCTATTAATCTCCCTCTTTTGGGGCGCGAACATTACACTGCAATCTCGGCGAAATTCGCCGCAGCACTCGTTTTTCGCGCCTGCACGGCTCGCGAAATGGAGCGTTTGCGACAGACATAATTGTTCTGGGAAGAGGCGCGAACGCGGCAGCTCCTCTGCCGCGCGCGCGCGACGTTGAGTTTTAATTGGACATAGCACAACGCCAGTTGAGCAATATCTCGGCTTTTTGCATTATTTTTCAAATTTACATTCCCGCCTTAATGCGATCTTAAGTGTTTCTTAACTGGTCGGGTTAATATCGCTCTCTCTCTTTCTCTGCGCACTCTGGATTCTTCGTGCGGCGCTTAAAATATAACGCAGGAATGCCGCGGACAAAGATTTGTATCAGAAAACTTTCGCTTTCACAACGTCCTTTTAATACTTTAGCGCTTTATCTCTAGAACTGGCTTAATACATTGTAATGCGAAACAGGGGCTACCAATCGAGTAAATAAAACACACACCACTCCCAGTTAATTATAATTTTAAATGGATTAATAATAAGAATACACGTATACCACCCCGGGAGTTAAAACTATGATTGATTGTTTAGCAGTCGAAATGATTTTTTAGAATTAACTTCCAGACTTCGGAAGAGAGAAAAAAAGTTTTATTCAGTAGTAAGGTCAGCAAGGATACAGCGCGACAGCATGCATTACTGACCTAACGGTTAGATAGCACAACGTTACCCGGAAGTCCATGACATAAGAAGTATAATTTCATAAAAATGTCACTTAATTTGAATCCGTTCTCTAAGTCCGTAACGGTTCGTATTTTCACCTTTGAAAAATGGGAACCAATATATCACATGCAAATAGGATTCACATCTGACGGATTATGACTCGCGCAAGTAGATTCATGATGGGTTTAGAATAAAAAAACGATTCAATGGTTAGGTTTAAAAAAGTTTTTATTGCTAGATTAAAATTCATGCGTAGTTGCCGTGACTTTTTGCGTTTCCACGTGTAGATCCATCAGGCGATAAGGAAAGAATATGAAGAGCGTTAAAATGTTAATAACCTGCTCGGGCATACAATGTAGGCTGAAGCATCACACGCGTCGCACCGCAAATCTGCAATTTGCAGCCGCTAGTTACGCGCTCATGCTCCCAATGACGGCTAGATAGCGCGAGCGTGTGATGCTACCACTGCATGAGGCCGCAGTGCATTAATCTCATTTGCGCCCCGCATATATACGCACATCATCTCTCGTCTCCCTGCGCGCAGCGCAGTCCCGTCGTATCGGTTCCTCGCTTTTTCTCGGCTGTCACGTTCGTTTAGAGCGCAATTGCGCCATATAATACGTCCGCGTGCGCGTGTGCATACCGGGTAATCCGGCATTAGCGTAATTTCTTTATTTTTAATCCGTGCACGACCTGGCACGCACACCACGCGTATATCGTAGACGCAGGACGCGTGAGCTATATGCCACTTTCTCGGATTAGCGCGCGCTGGGGGGGACCAGTCTAGCTCTATCGCAGAGATGCAAAAAGCTGCGTCGGCGACTTGTAGGTAATGCGCGTGTCGTAAAATATCGTGAATTATTATATAGCGGTTGATGACCGGCGCGCGAGGCCGAGGCGGCGCTTATAAGTGGATATATGTCGATGCTACTTCCAACGCGGTGTATACTTACGCGCGGAAAGTGCAAGTATCGCGTGCGCCACCGCGGTTTCAATCAATTAGCCGACCGCGCGCTCGCGTATATGTATATATGCTGTATATGTGCTGCGGTAGCAGGAGCGAAAAGGAGATCGATCGCGAGAGAGAACGCGCGCACCTCGATACCAGATTACGCGCGGTTATACGCGTGTAAACGCGGCCTAATAAAATAATTAATGAGAAATGCCAATTATGGCCGATTTGCATATTATGTCCAGCGAGCGGTCGAAGAGTTGCCGCGTCGTGCGGCCAGATGCTAATGTGGACCGACAATAAATTAGTGTTCGTATCTTGGACGCGAGATTGGAAGATCGCGGATATGAGCGCTAGATTTTGAGAGTAGCACGCTGAATGTCGAAAAACTATTTGAAATTTTTAATGATGACGTGATGCGGCAGGCACGTTGAAAAAAAATTCTACTGTTATAATAATTCGAACACTAGTTTTGCAAGTTTGCTTATTTATAAAAAAAGCACAATAACTTCATGTGCCTTCAAATAAATAACTTCTTATATAAGTTTCAATTTATTAGTTGCCTTTTTTACTGAAAGACTCGTAACCTGAATTCCTACATTCAATATACAAGAACGTAATTTGAGATGCATTTTCTTATATAAAGCACAAAAACATAACTGAACAGCCTTGCAGCGTTAAACGATGAAACTGGAACATCTTATTTAAATAGAATGAAGGTATTGTCACTTATACGAGAAAAAAGAAAAAGGGATTTAAAAAAAAGAAGAAGTTTTGCTCACTATAAACTTTATTTTCTATTGTACTTTTACAATGGATAAAAATGCACAATAGGTATAATCAATTCTCACATATATTTTTTATAATCTACATTACAGTAGAGATATAAATCTAAATCTCACTATCGGGGCAATCAGCCTTCACAGCCGGACTTTATAATCTGCGAAAAAGGTTCCGGCAACTCCATAAATTATTATCGATCGCGCGAGTAATATTTATATGCATACAGACTGTATTTATTTGGATAATCGCGTAAAAAGCCGCGCACTTTATTGCGGATTAACATAATATCGACATCCCATAAAAATCTGCGGAAACAATAGGCGGCGATATTCGCTCGCTCGCGCGCGCCTATTGCACTTTCGCCAGAGCGAATATTATACCCACACGTGGAGCGCGCGGCGCATATAGAAGCGCGGCGCGCTAAATGCCGAAGAAAATCAATTCGCGCTTGCTTTCATCGCTCGGCTGAGCAGCGCACACGCGCTCGTAACACGTTGAAACAACAAAGCGCAGCGGACGTATCGCGCGACCTGTTACGTGTGTACCGCGCACACAATTGCCATCGCAAAAATCTCTCTCTCTCCTCTCTCTCCTCTCTCTCCACGCCGGCGATCCGCTCGTTAATTCCGTTTGAATCGCGCGCGGAACTCCCACGTCCGAGTGCGGCGCGCGGGTCTTTATCTTATCGCGATTAATAAACGAAGCGAGCGCGAGCTAACTCGGGAAATTGCACGCGCCCCGTTGTACACAGCAGAGTTGAGAGTCAGTGGTAAAACGTCGACGGCGAGGCAGTTTTTTCCGAGATAAGAAGACGCGCAAGCGCGCTTGCAACGTTTCAGCGAAGATGGTGATAGAGGATATGTCCGTGCAGTGTGCTCCGTTGGCACCGGAATGCCTGTACTGAGGGGATTTAGAGAGCTCTATGGGTTTCTTGACTCTGTCGTAAAGTTTTTCGTATACGTGTGGGTCTTAAGCGCGGGAAAAATGACACGTTTTATACGGCGCGTGTGCGTCTACACATACACGATGCACTAACCTCGGAGTTATACTGATATCCGAAGGTCGTCAAATGTCTTGGCGAAATTACAAAGTCTTGCTTACTCTGATAAGGAACACAGATAAATATATGTAAAGCAGGCTTTATCATGGGAAAGTTCCCGGACAAATCACGAATATCATGTGAAGATTACGTTTATATTTTTACGAGTTCTTGAGATGCTCGAGAGAATATTATGGCTTTTCATATATATTAATATTTCAATTTGAAGATTTTAGTACTTTAAACGAAATTTACTCGTAAAGATATCAGGTTTCTAAAAACGTGAACCCTATATAAATAAAATATCTTTATTTAAAAAATTATAATATTTTAAGATCAATAATCTTTTTTGCACCGCAATTTCGTACCGTAAAATAAGTGAATAAATTTAATGATTATTTGTAGCATGAAAAACTGCACCTATATCCGTTTAAAATAATACGCACGCATAAGAGAGCTTCAACTATCTTGTAAATATTTCCTTTATCCTTCATGCGCTTAAAAAGCATGCGAGCCATAAATCGAGAGATAACATTATGGAAATAAGTGTGACCGCAATAAACAACAAATCATTCAAGCGCTTAAAGAGCGTGTCAATACAGAGCGCGCGTGCGCACGCTGGCGAGAAAGAAAATCGAACTCTCCTCTCGAAGAAAAAAATAAATCAATTCCCATTGAGAAAGATGCAGTTGGCCGCGTAGGACGGGGCTTATATACGACGGGGGAAGATGTCGCCGTCGTTTTTTCATACCGGATTCGAAGGCGTACGCGAGAGGCGATCCCAGATTGCTTATGAATATATGATTAGAAGAGCGCACGGAAGCCAGGAGAGGAGCTCCTCTCCGAGACAGATCGCATTTCGTGTTTCGAAAACGATGTCGATGGACCACTCCCCGATCGCTCGCCTCCTCGCGCCATATACGTGCATCCATAGCGTCTGCGCATATATACACTCACACATGCGCTCCCGGAGAGTGTATAGAAAATACGGCCGCACGCAGGATTAGAGGATGACTGTGCATGTGCACACTGCGGCGAGGGGAGAGATCGGCGCTGGAAAAATAAATAGAAGGCTCGCCCGTTTAATTGCGTAATCGACGTTAATTAGACGGCTTTTGTGCTGGCTCGGTTGCGCTCGCGTGACCGAAGCCATAATCGCGCCCGCAGAGGATGCCGGCGAATCCGAGAATGCCCGCGTTATGAGGATAGTGTACCGGGGATACGTATATAGGCATCGCGCCGCGAGAGGAGATGATTCCAGGTCTGGCGTATATATAGTCGGGCGAAATTCGATTAGCGAGAGGCTGAAAATTCGATAGATGCGCTGCTCACGGGAGTAGCAGCGGCTACTGTGCACCGCCCCGCGCGCGCGCGCCGCAAGTACTAATTTTTTATCGTATACGAGGTGAAAGAGAAAGGGGGCCGGATAGGTGCATTATTCATCCGCTATATGGACGAGATGGACGAGAACCTCAAAGATTCAATTGAAAACTTAATGGATTTATTAATGAGGAATCACTATAGTTGGCTTTTAAAATTGTAAAAATTTATAGAAAAAGAAAACTTGCAATCTTTAGGTATATTTCGCTTTTAGATGGTATCGTTATACATATATAGCGCGTTTAATACCGTACACTTGAAGCTTTAGGATATATTTCGTACACGATGAAAATAATATTTCACTTTAGCGCTAAGCGATGAACACTTGGCGAACCTATCATTTTCCATTGACTTCCTGGAAGCCCATATAGGCTCTAAAGACTAATTTCCGCATTTTTGTACTATCCTTGTATTTTCGATTGCAATGCCCGCGCGCACACGCGTTTCGCGTGAATTTCTATAGGCCGCCGCTGCACATATAGAATATCTCGCGCGCGCGCGCGTACAGGACGTAATGGAGCCTTGGAAATAAGCCCGGCGGGATAGGTACCGCTAAAGCCGCCTGCGCGTGCGCGAATATAGGTGCGTGCGCGCGCTCGAACCGGTATACCGCTGATTATTATTCGCTCGTAGGAAAATTCATTGGGGGAGACTAATTGCGACTAATGGCCGGGCGAGATCGCGCGCGCGAGTCGGGGTCAAGCTCTTGTGCGCGCAGCGAAAGAGAGAAATCGCGAACGGCGGCGGCGGCCAAGTGCAGATATACTTATACCCGGCGCTATTGCTGCACACTGAGTTTGTTGGCTTTGTAATTTAGTTTGTCGGGCAAATGCAATTGCAATCCGGAGCGTGGGCGAGAGCGCGGATATCGCGCGAATTTTGCTCGGGCGAGTGGAAAAAGGTTGCTTTTGAGTAATTGGATTGAACGAGTGAGAAATCGGAACGATTTTAGTTTCCAGTACTGCGAGCGTAAGATATGTTTAAATATTTTGTATATCTAATGTACTGGTTGCTTAAACAACATTTTCCTTTTAAAAGTTGAGTAAATTAGTCCTACAGGAATTAAAAAAAAAAAAAAATTATTATTTTTATTATTCGACTTTTTTCGCTGTCATCAAGTAAGCGTTTGCAGAATGAGTGCGTAATGATTATTCTCGTGTTATGATTTCATGAGAATAAATAAAATAAGAATGAATATCTTTAAGTCAAATTCTTAGTCTCTTATATTCATTGGGCATTAATCGGAGTCAACCGCAAATGTTACTCCGATTTCATAATAAATAAGAGTATTGTGGTTAAACAGCATATCTCGGCTTATTCTTGTTTGCCTCATCGCTTCTCGCTGACGTAAAACATTTCGAACTCTAATTACCCAATTAATAAGTGACCGGTCGATGTTAATATGTTAATCCGTTTTCGCTTTAAACATGTAACCCATAACAATTTTAGATCGAACTTTTAAAACGTCAGACGTGTCAAATTTCAAGTGACATTCTTTCGTTGCGTAGTAACTGTTTTATGCACCTAGTAAATTACTCACAGATCATTACGAAAATCTTGAGCAACACCTAACTTGCTTTTTGAATCCTTTAGCATGCTTTGGAATATTTGGTACAATTTTTTTTCTTACAAATTCATTGATTGATTGATCACAAGAATGTTTGCACAACATTAATCCTGTGCCCTTGTAAGCATGGAAATGCCATTCTTTAAATTGCTTTTTAATTTTTCGTAAGCATATGAAAGCTGAGTCTAGAATTGAGATGTAGATCGTAAAAGGATTGGCATGACTGCTACATCTTGTAGTTTCGTTTTTTTATGGCGCGATAACTCATATTTGACATTGCGAAAAAGTATTACGGTGCAAGAAAGCCATTAAATATATGTTAAGTATCCGAATCATACATTACGAAATATATTATCTAACCCTAACTGAAGATATTCATACTTTCAAAGTAACATGGACCGTATATCGAACCAAAAATTTTTATAAAAAACTCCCGGTACAATGTAGCAATAATGACGAAAGTCACAAGCTGAAAATAATGAATATGCACACATTCGATAATAAAAGCGGTCACGCTGCTAGCGCGATATATATTTTTCATCCCGCGCTATCCGACCAAAGTCATTAAGTTGCGATTGCGCTCTTATCTAATAATTTGTCAAATGTCGATTGCTCATTGGCCGTGCGATCTGAAAAACTTTCTAATGAACATGTAATAAAGTTAAAAAAGGGAAGAGACGTGAGCAAATATTGCAAAGTACGGTTATTTATTGTATTTGAGCACGCATTGCATTTATTTTATGATTTATCGGCCCGCTTGTCTCTTAGAATGCAATAAATTACGGTGCGAGAGCGAGCGCGCGCGTCTAGAGCTAGTTAAGCACTATAAAGCGTGTTGCTCGCGTACGTGTGCGCGAGCGAGCACACACGTACCCTCTGATTAATAAAACGCGATCGATTTAATTCGAAATGGCGCGTTCCATTATAAAGTTTTCGTCATCGCGCGCTCGAAAGTGGAGGAGGGAGTATAGGGCCGCAGCGATGGAATGTACAGACAAGGTGCGAGAACACGCGAAAGGGAAGACGATGGGTGAAGAAAAATCCCGCACATTATAAACACGACAACGTGTCGAGCGAGGAGAAAGGTATATTATATATGGAGAGATGATGGCCGAGTGAGCGCGAGGGAACGAGGTATCTCTTGCACGCGGAGAGCGCCATAAAGTTGGCGACTACGACGGGGCGAAAAGAGAGGCACCCCGTATAGCGCGGATTATTGCTGTTGTTATTGCCGTGTATATATAAGTATACGAAGTTGCGCGCGTGCGGCGTGTCGTGATCGTGACTACAATGCGCCGGACCGCTCTGGGCGCGCGCGGAAAAGGAACGGACCCGTATACGTGTATATATAACATACAACAACTACTATAGGAGAAGATCCGCAGGAGCGTCTCTCTCCCGTATAGTATAACTTTCTCCTCGGCGAAACTCGGCTAACGCCGAGTCATAATCTCCCATGAAGAGCCGCTTCTTCTCTCTTCCTCCTCTTCTAGTGCTGCATGCTCCTCACTATTTTCCCTCGGCTGCACTGCGGCGCGCGCGCGCAGTTCATTATCCCAGGGCCGTTGTTGTTGTTGCGCCTCCGAGTTTTCTCGGGCCGATCGCCTCGAGAATGCAACACGCCCGCGCGCTCCGGAACACGAGGGAGGGAGGAGAGAGGACCTTTCTTAGCGATGCGGCTGCTGCAGCTATATGCGCAGCCTCTCTTCGATTTCGAAAAGCTTAACGGTTCCGGGGATTCTCTTGCGCCCATTCATGCCCACGTGCAGCGCAGGCGCACGCAAGAGGCGCTTGTGCTCTTCTATTATGTGCGCCTCTTCTCATTAGTTTGAGATTATCGGACGAAATATTTAGACGTTTTTGGTATTGCTATATTGATTAATCGATGTTTGTGTTGCTACATTTTCTCAGCGATGATAGTGCGGTTTCCTTATCTGTGTTATCTCGGGAATTTCGTTATTATTACAGATAGCACGCTGGAGATATTTCTTTATTTACATCTCGAATTCCGACAAATTTCTCCGAAAATGAAAGGGTATGCGTGGTGCATGAAGCGGAGGAAAAAAAGGCTCGGCCCCGTCTCGCGAATTAATTATTCGTCGCTGCAGGTATCACGAGGGCAATATTTTTTCATTTCCACGCCATAGGCGCAATAAAGTGTATGCACAACGGTGCGCAGCCTCCTTAATCAGAAAGAAAAATCCCGAGGATCAGCGCAGTGTATGCAGCAGCTCGGTTACAACAGCGTTGAATAACATATACCATAAAGAGAATAAGAGGAGAGAGGAGGAGAATAATCGACGCAAAGGAGAGAAAAATTCGAAGGCGCTCGCTGCCGCGCAGCACGATACGTACTGTGTTTGCGTTTCTTTCCTCCTCCTCTCCCTCTCTCACTCAATGAAACACACGAAACACGGCGCGCATAAGTGCATATATATACATCGAAACTCGTCGCGCGCGATCCCCATCGCACGTAGGTACACGTACGAATGTACGTATATACGTACGGAGTAGGCCAGGGCAGCAGCAACGGCAGCAGCAGCAACAGCAGCAGCTGTAAAAGTATCGGGGAATTCCCCCGACTCCCTCTCGTTCGCAGTCGTCGTCGCTCGAATCGCGCGAACATGCGCCACTTAAATTATGACACGCACTGCGCGCGTTATATCCGCCGAGAGCTGCACACGTGCATACACATACGCATGTATGTGTGTATAAATGCGAGAGAATCGAGAGAAAAGCGGGAGAGGGGAGAGAATGAGCGAAACGAGAGAGCGCGCGCGGGGAGTGTGATATCATTCCGCAGTTATAGCATGAGTCACGCTACTCATTGACACTTATAACAGGCCGTGTACGTGTGCGATTCGGGCGATACGCCGTCTGCCTCTTGTGCGAGACAATGGCCCGGCGGCCAGCACTACACGCCGCTCTCTCACTTTGACAAAGGAGGCTTTTGCTCTTTCGCCTAGTTGTCGTCGCCGTCTTACGTGCTCTCTTTCTCTCTCTGTGTATGTATGTTACACCCTGTAATACTCCCTCTCTCTCCCCCGATTTCGCCTGGCTAAATTATTTCTCAGACTATAGTGCGCCGATCCTGCGGCGCTACGTGCACTAAACGGAATTAATGGCTTTAATTAAAAAAAATTTATCAAGCGTACTACTACTGCTTTTAATCGCAAGGGACTTGCGTTATTAATAGCGAGGGTAAAATGCCCGACACGAGTGTTGAGTACGCTTCAATTTTTGTGCTATTAATATATTTCTTGGAATAATTTGGATGTATGGATACTAGTCAATAAATCATGCCCGTTTATATCTGGCAAAATTGATAATGAAAAATGGCATAAATATACGGTCGAACTTGAAACACTTAATTTGCATTTATTTGCAAAATGTTAATAAAGTATCCCACTTGAGTAAGCCGCATATGAACAAAAATATTTCATTCTTATTTAAATGGAATTCCGTATATAAATAAGCACGCAGATTAAATATACCCGCAGTGCGCAGTTCGACTCGACAAAGAGTATTAAAATTTCATTCGCGAAGATATTTCCGCGCATGGTTCGTTCGTTGATGATTCGATTGTACTCGAATACTATTTTCACTAATAGAAAATCAATTTTAAACCAATTTAACGGTTACAAGAGATTTTGCGCTATAATTTCATTATCTCACAGATTACAGTCCTCAATATCACTAGCTTAAATATACTTGGATTAGAAATAAATGGAATATTCTAAAAATGTAATAAAACTCAATTTATGCTTTATTTAAAACATTAGTTGATACAGTAAGTAAAGATAACCTTTCGTTCGCCTTCGTCGTAATCACAATACTCCTGTAGATACCTCGCACCTTATAAGTGCATATCGGCCTCCCGATATACATCCATTTGTCGAAAGATAAAGATCAACATGTTACATCTTTCC
The DNA here is from genome assembly GCA_900474315.1 of Torymus auratus. NCBI lineage: Eukaryota > Metazoa > Arthropoda > Insecta > Hymenoptera > Torymidae > Torymus > Torymus auratus. The sequence continues at coordinate 43,842 of UXGD01000071.1, forward strand.
CGCGCCATTTTCTCGCACTATATGCGCGCACCTCGACGGTTCTCTCCTTTTCCAGCGCGTTTTTCGCTCATTTATTTATAATCTCGAGCGTAGGTTAGTCACCTACGCGCGGTTCTCAAGCGCGTGTCTCTATAAAGCACTTATCTGTGCGGCTGCGGATTTTAAAGTAGGCGTATAATATCGCGCGTATACATATATCTATATGATTCAGCGCACGCGCGCGCTACCGAGTACATGAGCTTCAATCAATGTCAGCTCCTTTGCCCCTCTATCTTTAACCCGCTTGTGCTCTCTCTTGGGTAAGCGTAGTTTTTATCTACTTATTTACCTCTATACATCTTTATTTCTCTTAATCTGTCTCCTCTCCCGCTATTTTTGCCTCCTTCGCGCGCACACACACGCGGGCGTCTCTCCCCCTTCAAAGCCGCGCTGCGTTTTATTAACTCTCGGTCTCTGTCTTTCCCTCTCTACTCCCTCTCTCCGTTTCTCGCTCTCTGCTCTGGGCGAAATCTCTTTGCTTTTACCCTCGTTACTTCTGGGCCGGAATTTTTTCGCTCCTCTCGTCGTCTCTCTCTCTCTCTCACTCTCTGCTCTGGCTGAGCTCTGGGTACCCGATGCGTGTAGCCACAGACTCGCCCTATACGCGTCGTGTGGCAGCGCGAGAAAAAAGCGGCACGGACGAGAGGAAGAGAGAAAGAGAGAGAGAGGGAGAGTGAGCGCGCGCGACGGGACTTTTTGCCATCGCTCGTGAATCGCACTGTTAACATCGCGTGCCGCCTTTGATTAAGAAGCAAGGAATCTGGAAAAGAAACGCGGACAAACTCGCTCATTGTGCTTTTTTTCGGATCGCTTTGCGCGAACGCGCGCACACTCTTTCGGGATTCTCCTCTCGTCGTCGTCGTTGTTGTTCGTGTCGTTGTCATCGCCATGGTCGTCGCCGTTGTCGCAACACGCGAGCCAACCGCGGCCGCGAACGCGTGTGTGGGTGTATAAGTGCGCCGGAATTACTCACCGCGCGCGAGCCTTTGCGCCACGCTGCTTTCTCTCCCTCTAGGTATTATATGTAGAGTAAATACGTGCCTCGAGGTAATAGATAATCCCCACGGACTCGTTCGAAATTATTGTGTTTACTGGAGGAGTAGACGCAATCGCCTCGAGATTTTTTCCAAGTTATCTCCTGGGGGCCATAAATCTCACATTGATAACGTGATGTTTGATGTTTTAGAGATTTTTAGTGAAGTAAAAAATAACAATATCATTTTCAGTAGAAGATAATGAAAAAATTCATGGTAAAACAAAATTGTATTTAAAAAAAAAAGTAATTTGTTTAATTTAATTCTCCGTGAAATATGTTCAATGTAAGCGGCCTATACGTTATAACGCTTTGATAAATATATATGCGTACTAAATAAAGTCATTGCGTTTCATGCTTGCCACGTAAATGCGTCATAAATTAAAACAAATGTAAATGAAATAGTAGAATAACTTCTCATAAAACATAAATGCGAATTTTATAAGTGCAAGAGTTACATAGAAATACAACTGTGTATTTGTAGTTAACATTAGAAAATTTCCTCATCTCGTAGCAGCCATAATATTGCAGACCTGTTTTGATACCTTCAATAAAAACTGTATAGGTATGAACATATAAGAGCAATTTGTACGGCGATTGGTACACTTTCGAATGAATTGTATAAAAGTGCAATATTTCACTTTCACTCTGTTTTTGTGGAACTATTTTTCTTCTCAAACCAGGAACCAATATTTTTGCTCAGTTCCATAAGTTTTATAAAACCCTCGCATAATCCTCTAATACAAACATATATAGAATTGAATAATTCTATAATAACAATATTTATACAGTTTTTAAGAGCACATAAAATTTTAATAGCGTACACAACGTTTAAGCAAACCCATAATAGATTTAAATGTTTATAAATACTTGAACGTGACGAAAAAAATTACCATCAAACCTTCTGCATGCCGTTAAACAGCCTAAGCAATTATCAGCGTCGAAGGAAGCAATTTCTCGAATAAACAATCACCCACTAAATAACGGCGAAGGTGATAGTGTCAAGTCATTAAAGCGAAACGACAAGTCAAGACGCAAGGCTGTGAGAAATTTTCCTACCTACCTACCTCTCTTTCTCTCGAACTTATCCTCCTCCGTATCGAGCTCCTTGCAGCACAATGAAGGATCCGCAGCCAGTCTAGCGCGCCGCGAGAAAGGCCGCGTGTAAGCGCGCGTTATAAATTCCGCGAGCGCGCGTCGGCGAATCACTCGTTTCGCGCGTGCGCGCTTGCTGCACGTTAATTTATTAATCGACGCCGCCGTCGCGTTATTTGTCGCTTTTCAATCGTCGTTTCGCCGCCTTGTGTATTTCTGTGCCGATGTATGTATGTGGGTATATAAGCGAGAGGCTCTCGTGTTAAAGGGCAGCGAGAGTTGCTCCTGCGCGCTGCCGTTAATGCATATTTACTCGCGATAGCCGTCGCCGGGGGAGCGGTGTGCATTACGTAACAGCGTCGCGTGTGTGTGTGTGTCGGCGGGTAAGAACCTATAAGTGACGTTTCTAGAGTGTGCAAGGCGCTGCTGCCGCTGACCTATACACCGTTATAGGAACCCGTGCTGACGAAACGCCGATTCGTGCCGGTACTAACTGCTATATATAGGTACTATAGGCCGAATTTCGCGCGCGCACAGCCTATAATGACGTTGGTGTGCCAGAGAGGGTGACTATGCGGGACTACTTTGTGATATAATAGAAAAATGCGATTACGCTTGAAATTACACTGTTATGCCATTAATCAATCGTCGTTATAAGCTGGGATCTTTTGTTACAACTTCTGCTTATTGAAAGCGAAGAAAGATTATTATTGCCGGGAGCACACACGCCGCGCGTTACATAAATTCCCTTAGCGCGGTGTTGCTCGATTAAAGAAAAAAAAAAAAAACACGACGTTTTTAACGATCTATACCGAGCTCATAAGGCATTTTTCAAAGTCAGCTGAGAACACACGGATTTCGCGCGTAAGAAAGGCTGTTAATAGGCAACAAAGCGCAGTTGCCGCGTGTTCAGAAAAGATTGCGTTATTATGTGTACGGCGCGCTACTTCACAGCTGCCCCGTCGCTGCACTTGTAACCATAATTAAGAAAAATTACAATACGCGCTGTGCAGGAACAGCATACCTGCGCTGCGCGCGAACGCAACAAAGTAAACTACGCCGGTGTGTATATATAAGCGACAATATGCACATGCATGCGAAAGTAGCTTCGCCACGCTCACTGAAAATCCTGAGCGATATATATACGTATATCCAGAGTATAGTAGTCGCGGCTTTGGAAAGGAAGCCGCGTTATAGGCAGCGCATACATATTGAGTGCGTGCATGCGCTGCTGGCCTCGCCCACGCCCTTCGGCTATTAAATGACCGGCGTAATTCATAGTGCGGAGCTCTAGCTGCGCTCGCGCCGGAAGAATCTGGGACAGCGCGCGGGCCCTTCTAACGCTGCGCGCGGTCAATAAATCGCGGTATTATCGATACGACCGCGCGGAGGAGAGAAAGCGATCGGCGATTAGCTCACTGCGCTCTCTCGGACTACTCTCTTTCTCTATTTCGCTCTCGCTCTCCTCGGGCTGCGACGACGTATGCATGTATATAGCCGATCTGCATGCGCGGGGGAGACAAAGGCTGCGCGCGGAATCTCGGCGGACCACGTCGTCGCCGCCGTCGGCGACTAATTAAGGTTAAGTCCTCCGGCACGCGCAATAGTATAAGGAGGAACGTAGTGTATGGGTCATACCGCATCGGTCCGCATTGCCTGCAAGCGCGCGAGTCTATTCCCACATCGTCGTGTGAGGAGGACGTGCTCCGCGCGACGCACAGGAACTTTTTTCTTTCTCATAAGTGCGGAGGAGGAAGATTTTCAATATACATTAGGTAGACGACAGTCGAATAATTGGATCACAGCGGCTTTTTACATTTAAAAAAAGAGCTAAATCACCGGAAGTTACTTTATTAGGGCGGTCGCTTGAAACACGGAAAGAAGAAGAAAAAAAAGCTGACCTAATTCGAAAATGGCTGAGGTAAAAGCCGGTCCGGGAAACTTTGAATGTAATTGCCGATTGCATTTTACAATTACGTTACCTGGAATTAAAGGTGAGAAAAAAAGTCAATTAGGTTGCAGTGAGACAATTTTAAATTAGTGTAATCACTGTGAAGTCGTTAGCACCCATAAGCGAACATTTCCGTTTGTACCTACTTTTTTACCAGAATGATACAATTTCCATATTTCAATATGTACAAATAGTTTTGTATTTCAATTTTCTTATTATATTCTAGTATATACAAAATTATATAAATAATTCTTAATAAATTTTCAAATAATCAACCATTAGTTTCAATAGTTTAAAAAAATGATAAATCCCACCGTTCAAAACTTTTCCCGTATTTCCAAGTTTGTAGATATCCAGCACCTGAGAGAGGTTGCACTTTTCTGTAACCGTTTTATATTTTTTTATATAGTTTACTTTGTTGAATAGTGAGATTTTGACACGAAGTAGGCAAGGGTCATGTATAGACTAGGTATTGCTTTAGAGTCATGCAATCTTCAGGATTTTTCATCGCCATTGTTAAACGTTTTTATCTGATCAATTAATTTCATTTTTAATTATATTTTCTCAAGAAGTAAATAACATCAAGATAATATCTGAAAAAACGTTCAATATATTACTCAAGGTATTTCATTTAGGCTACACCTTAACCTTTTGAATTTTTGTACAAATATTAAATCTAATATACGCATATATAGGTGCGATGACAAAAGAGGTGCATACATTTTAGATTCAAGGTGAGTTAATCAATTACAACAGTTTGAATACCATTTCCTGATCAGTATTGTTAATCGTGAGTGATGATCCTATCAAGATATTGAAACTTTCCACTGCAACTATTTTTAAGAGAAAGTATACATGCATCAAGCACATCAAATAACATTGCCACGTTGTATGATTTGATTTCGAAACAAGATTGCCTACTTTTTTTTTATTATTAATTAGTAATGTTGAGTTGTACTTCAATAGAGTAAGAGTAAAATCAAATAAACGATGCAAGTAAAAAGTTTATTACCTGGCATATTACATGACGTATAACATTATTCAGTATAGATTAAAATCTCTTGATGGATACACACTATTTTACTATAATCTCTACTAATAATTCGAAAATGAAGAATTATTAATACACAAAACAGCCAATGAAGGCAACTTAATTACACATTTTCATAAATCTACTGAGTATTTTTTCCTAATCAATATAACTCCAACCGAGCTATGGAGAAAAATGTACCCTTCGTACATTTCGTTAGAACGGAAACGTTTAACATAAATCATATGTAACAACTATATCATAGCGAGCAAAACACGTATATATCTCGACGAAATGCCCATGTCAGAATTGCAGATACTCGAGCGGGCGCGCGAACATAATGCCGTGTTTAACCGCCTTGCACCGCGCATTTACGTGCATACCGCTCTAGGTACACACCCAGATTAAGACAATGGCGAATCCTCCGGGCGCCTAGGCGATGAATAAACCTGAAAATTGTGCATTTATTATTAGGGTCGTATCTCCTTTTCTCTCTGCTGCCAAAGTCCTCCCACGGGATCGATCGATCTATCGATCGCCGGACGATGATGTCTGTGGCGGCCGATTGCGCAATGGTCGCGTAATATCATGCGAAAATACAATCCACCTTCTTATACACGAAGTTACAACTAGCTGCCGCCGCTGCCGGCCGCACGACTCTGTCTGTCTGATTTATCTCTACCGCCGCCGTCGCCGAGAGAAACTTTTACTCCGAGCGCGCGGCGGCAACGGCGGCTCGACCTCTCATAATGATAGCAACGCTGTTTCATTCGTCTCTCTCTCTCTTTCTCTCCTGCAAGCGCGCGGGTGGAACTCGACTTGCTGTTGGTCTTTCTTTTTCGGGACGTCTCATTTTTCTATGGCCCGGCTGAATTTCAAATTGACGCTCTTTAGCTGGCGTATGACCTAATTTTAAATGTAGTGTAGTATATATACTGCTTGGGTTATAAAGTTTAAATTTGTTAACTTGGCCCAGTTTTGTCGACGATAGGTCATACTTTGGTTGTTATTAATACATATATATTTTAGGTTGATTGCCGGTGAGTGAAATGTTGTCATATAAATCTATATGATACCACTGTGAAAACAGAAATAAATCCTACCCTCTTTATCGATAATAAAGTTGAAGTTATATATATATAAAAAGTCACCGAAATAATTGCTGAATTCAACATGAAAAAGCAGTATGAAAAAGTGCGATATCAACGTTAAACTATTCTCTCTGTACTTTTCAAGTCATTCATTTATTAGACAGCCAGAATTATTAATCCTTATCAAGTGTCACGTGAATGTCTTGCAGCTGGAAAGATTTTTCCAAAGCACCGTCTCACCGAGCTTATCACTAAACTATCTCCAAACAATATCGACTCTAGGCACACACACACAGGCCCAGACTATCGGTCCAGGTGTAAAGCAACTTTCTTTCTCGCTCTCCCGGCTCTCCCTTCTCTCCATTTCACTCCTTCGCGGGTTTTATTCCACTGGCGAAGCTCATGCCCGTCGATTTATTACACAGCTGCGGTGCTCCGTGCATGCGCATGTATAGTATATATGCGCGCGCACCGGGCTCTCTAAGATCGCGGATTCCGATTATGACACTCGTTCGAGGAATTCCGCGCGTGTGCGATACGCGCGCGGCGTGTAAAGAAATTTAATGAATGTAGATGCCGAGCGATTTCTGACTGCGAGCGCGCGCGCGATTGAGTCGTTCCTAGATAACGGCTGCTAAAAAGCGGTAGACAGTTCTCCGTCTGCCACTGCAGCTCGCTGTGGAGCCTCGACACCCCGGGGTTTGATATAAATTAATTAATGACGCGCGCGCGCATATATGCGCCTGCCACTGGTATATCATGAGCAGCATTGAGAGCTTATGGAAAAAAGCGCGCCTGCAAATATTTTGATCGCGGCGTTAATTTATTGCCTAGCCTGAGCTGCCTGTGCAGTGCGTGCATGTGTAGCTCGGGGGTTGTGTATATATGCCGCGCTGACAACAATCGGCCTGTCACATTTTATATTCGGACTACGGCAAAAAGTGCAGTGACCAGATTGCAGATTCAAAGTGTCGTTTGTTATCGATATAAATATGGTGCTAAACTTTTTGCCAATTTGATTGATGTGCGCAATATCTTTTCAGATTATCGATCTGTCCTAAATGCCACAATCGTGATTAATGTACACGTTTCTGGAAAAACTTAAAACTATTTCGAAATATATCGTAATAAAACTAAAATAATACATTGAAAATCAATAATAATTATAATTAGTATGACTTTATTTAAATTGAGATCATGCTATAAGTAAATTCCGAGTTCACAAAACTATAAAAAGAAAGAAAAGAGAAATATAAAGTTGATTTATGAATGGAAAGTCGCATTGTGATTCATCCACGAAAAGCCTCGCGCCGGGCGCGGACCCTCGAAAATGAAGTAGCTCTCTGACAAGGAAAAAAACTGTTTTGTTTCACGACGCGTGACGGTGACACTCAGCTACATAATGATATGCCAGCCGAGTCCCCTTTTTCGGTAAATTTCACCGGCTTGCCCCTTCGCCACCTCCGCACACGCGCGCGCCTCGTTTTTCCCCACGAGTGACTCCCGCTGCCTCTCGACAAAGTAAGTAGTGTGTCGTCGTCGCTCCCCCCTCCGCCCCTTTCACCCGAAAACGCTCAAAAATAATGCCTCGTCGCGGGAGAGATTTCGCTATTCTCGCGGCGCCGCAGGTGAAACGCGCCGCACGCGCCAAAACGGACCGAGAGACGTGCGTATTATGCGGAACGCGTGCGCCACGCACCTGTCACGCGTGCAGAATGTAATTCGCCTCTGTGCGCGAGATGCATGCGTGGATAGCCAAACGGGGAGCGTCTCGCGAGTGCGCCCGCGATCCGATTGATTTCGTCAGCGTGGCGGTGGCGGTGCCTTTTAACGATGGCGCGCCGGCCAGTCTTTTTGCGCTCGGTTTTGGAAAAGTCCACTATACGCGTTCGCGCCTTTTTCGGCCGATTGGTTAACGATCCTGTATATATGACATAAAGTGGTAGCTGTCAGTTGCTGAGATGACAAATGCGACGGAGAAAACGGTGTCTCGATCAAGTGTGTTTGCTCAATCTGTTGTTGTTTCTTGTATGAAATACATATACACTTTATGCAATGGGTTATAAGACCGGTATGTGTATTTATGACTTTTTTAAGCCGATTCTGGTGAATTTTAATCGAGATTATGATTGGGAAAGTAACAAAAGATACGCGATGGATAGGTGAATAGCACTGATGTTAGAAAAAGGATTAATGAATTAGGGAAAATTCAGTACATGGATACTTGAAATTTATGCAAAGAAGAGAAAGCCTTTGCAGTGCCACACTGTGATCGTAAATTTCATTCATGAATGCATTCATTAATACGCTTTTTTGCGAAACGCAAGCGAGTGGAAAGTAGGCTAAATAGAGAACGTTACTGACCATTTAAATTTGTAAACTGCATATAGTTAACCAAAGTACCTTTAAAAATATGCTAATGCGATTTATTAACAGTCTCTTTACATGAGTTATCTAGATGCCGCATATGAAAATCAATTTCGTTTACGAATAATCTGTTTATAAGCGGTTTATTTCTGCTTTCCCACGCTGTTATGAAATTCGTATTTTGAAAATTAAATTTGTTAAATTATTTTTCAGCAATCTAATTGTTTCGTATTATACGTTATTGCTATAAAGCCGATTTATATACTCCATAAAATAAATATTTCTATTGTCTACCTATACTTAAAATATTAAAGGGAAAGTGGTGTGAGCAAAGATTCAGGTTAACTATTTGATTTAAAATTCTACAATTAATCATACATAGATGTATGTACTACATCGTAATTGATTCACATCGTCGTGTTGCTATATTACCAAGTAAGGTATTATAATGGTGTGTTTCCGCTCTCCTGACTCTGCGCATTTTTCCTTGATAAAAAATAATAAAGCATGCCTCAACACTTTTTGTCATGAAATTACTCGAGTCTCAATACTGCAGCCACCATGTCCAATCTAGAGATCATGCCAGTGATCCGAGGGTGGACGAGAGAGAATATAACGCTGTGGAGAGGGCCACTCTATCTAATCGCATTAATTCGTTCGAGAAATTAAAATACCAGCAATACGTACGGGCAGAAAATACGCATTACGAGCCGTGACACCATCTGCAACCGCCGCGACGATTAGATAAAAAAGCCTGGTGTAGGCCGAAGAAAGGAGAGAGTGAGAGAGAAAAAAACACACGGCTCCCCCATCGTCCGAGCCATAGCCGAGCGGTCTATTGATAAAAACATACAGTATGCATGTGTGTACATCACCCCGTGTAATCAAACCGCCCCCTGGGCGGAAAAAATGCAGCCTCTCTCGTCCCCTCGTCGATATTGTAATACTACCGCGCGCTTGTCGACGAATTTTCTCACAATTTCGTCACGGCCACAAATCTCCCGCGTATACGCTGATAAATCGTCTAAATTTGAGGAAAAACGTAAGGAGTAATGCAAACAGTATCGATCACGGGCGCGTAGACGGGGGCGGGCGTGGTATTACTTGGGGGCAATTTCGGTGGGTCTCCCTCTTATATATATACGCCGCGGTAAATGAATGCTGCTGCCGCCACTTTGACGTAGACGCAACGGCTCACCCGCGCGCGGCAAAGAGGATTATTAGACGAGTGTGATGAATGACCGCGGTGGTCCCGTGCTAACCGCGCGCGTCCGTCGACTCTATATATATATAGGGAGCCACCGCCGTTATCGAGTATAGGGGAGAGATGACGCCGAGGTGTATACAACATGTGCTCTCACTCTCTCCCCGAAAAACGCTCCTCTACAGCCCGCGCGTGGACTGGTTTTCGGAGAGCTAAGCGACCGCGAGATACATCGTGCTCGCATTCCGTAGGACTGCGCGCGTATACTCGGCAAAGGGGAGAAGCGGAGAGAGAAGAGAGAGAGCGAGAAAGCTAGCACATTGCCCTAGACGAGCGCGCACGCGGGCCCATCTGGAATAATAGAATACCATTTGCCATTGTGCGGCTGATGTGGCTCTAGCTTTCTTCCTGTACTTACGCATACACGCGCGTGTGCACGTGGAGAGCAGCAGCAGCGACGTAAAGGGTCTGGGGGAAGGCTATAGCGTGTAGAGTGATGAGAGGCAAAAAGTGTATACATTTATATTCGGGGAACACGGGGCATTACCCAGCGAAAAATAACGCGTACGGAAAAATGATTAAGGGAGCCTAGATGCGAGGAGAGAGAGAGAGAAAGATACAGAGGGAGAGAATTCAGGTTGTGCGCGATTGCGAAAAAATACCGCAGGGGTAGGGGAAAAAAGAGGCCGCTCGAGTTTTTAGAATGGAATGCATGAATGAGTGAGAGAGAGGAGGTGGAAGAGTTGTGAACGAAGAACAGCAATGTATGCAAATGTGGAGCAGCAACGTTACAATCGTGACATGCTCACGCGCGCCCGGTTCAAAAGTTGAACTCTTTTTGTCCCGCTGTTTACAAAGGCTGGGCTAAAAGTATAACATCATTAAAAATAGTCTCCCCCCTTTAAATTCATTGTGATATTGCTCTAGGATTAAACATTGGTTTGAAATCATCTGCTTGTAATGCAGCTTGAAAATATTCATGACGCGGACGATTAAAATTATAATTGGAAATGATTCAACAGCAGTAGCGTGAATTACATTTAATCGTATGGTTATAACAGTTACGTGGAATCTACGTTTTCAGAATTCTATAAAGATAAATTTAAAAGCGAAAAAGGAAAATATAAGAAGAAAGTATTATTTAATACTTTTAATGGACCGGAGGATAAACCCGGGACCAGCTAGAATAAAAATAGTTGGAGGAAATAAAAAATGTTAAAAGAAAATAAAAACGGAGAGAACGTTGCGGCCGAATGGAGCGGAGTCAATAGGAAAGGTATATGGAAACTGAAAGGAATAGGATGGCCAAGAGGGCCGAGCTAGAAAAAGTGCGATACAGAAATGAAAAGAAAGCTATAGCAGCATGGGTCCTCCAGGCTTAGGTCGCATAATACTCCATGCCCCACCGGGTCTCTCCCCCTCTCTTCTTCTCTCCGCTATTATTATTTTCCGCCTTCTCTCTTTCTCTCCGTTGTGACGTCGCTCGCCGGATTACGCGGTGTATTTACAAGGGCATTATATGCGTCCCGCGCCATCGATTCATAGAAAACGCCTCGAGAACTATAGCCTCCAGAGAGTACCTAAAGAGATATGAGTCGTTGCGTTGCGCTGCTGGTGTTTGTCTGTCTCCCGGTCAGATTATGTATACCATCATATACAACGGATGGATGTCGCGCGCGCAGTCGAGTGGTATGGTGTCTCATCTACGACTCGCTCTCTCTTTTCTTTTTTACGATACGTATATACTGCTGTTTATTTTTACTCGATGCGCGGTGATAAGACTCGAGGAATTTCACTAAATTATTAAAATGCTACAAGATACTTAATTTATGAGTCAGAAAAAGAGCAGATAATAGGTTTTATCTTGAACCGAACGCCAAACAGATACCATTTATCTGTGTTATTTATATTTATAAAAAAAAGCATATACTATACAATTTTAGATAAAGTTTTGTGATTACTCTCAATTATATTCTAATTTTATTCTTTATTAAAGTAATTACAAAGTAATTTCTTGTAATTGTTTGAAAAAATAAGAATATATTTTATTAAATAGTAAAATAGGGAATTTTCTGAGAATACTTGAAACCGTTTAAAAGCAACAACCATCCCTCTTCTCAACCGCAGTAAATGTCACAAAAAGAAACTTCCCCTTTGTAAGTAAATTATTTTTCGAATAGAAGTAAATTTCTGGTCAGCTCTATTCGTTGACGTTTTCTTCTCATTGTCCCACGGCTTCAGGGTCAAGTCCTCCACGATCATAGAAAATCCATTCGGGCGAGACCGAATTTTCCGAAAGAGGGAGAGAAAAAAATAGGTTCTCTCTTCCCTTTAAATTACCCGAGGTTGAAAACATTTGTTCGCAAGAAGGTATAAATTTCCGGCCTCTAAAACTAGCCGTCTCTCTCGAAACTCAACGCTTGCGCGGGCCGCTCAATAAAAGTGATTTCACGTGTAGTCCGGGAACATAATGAGCGCGAGAGGAGCGAGCCTCGGCTAGCACACACACACAGGCGCGTGCGGACACAAATCAATACGAGGAAGAGCATAGAAGCGAGTGGCGTGGGTCCAAAAACACAATGCTCGAATTTCTCGAGGAAGGGACGACGGTGCCGGCAGCCGGACTCTACGGGGCTTTTCCTCCCTCCGCAACATATCGCGTATCGCCGCTTCGAATCTTCCTCTCTTTCAGTTTAAAACATCGAACCCCACAGGAGCGCTGGGTATATATGGTACACACCGACAAGCAAACACGCGAGTACACACACGAGCACACACACATATCTGGAGTGTACAACAATGGCCGTACGCTCTGAGTCTTCTCAGACTTCATCCACTTTCTCTCTTTCTGCTTCGTCATTCATTCTCTTATCGTGTATACGTACGTTTTTTTTCTTCCTCTCTCTCTCTACACCGCCGTGTTTTTGCTCCTCGCCTATGTTCTCGCCATCCGTTCGACTCCGTCTCGCTCTCGAGTTATGGTTCCTCTTTTTTTTGTTATACCTCTGCTAACCGCTTTATGTAATTGTGGTCAATTTATTTTTCGATTTGCTTTTCTATCGCTAATCTATTTGTTTCTCTCCCTTTTTTAATTAAATTTTTTCACCTCGGGCTATGGGTTATTGGTTACGTTAGATGCTATCTTGTAATACGTTTCTATACTTTTTCCAACTATTACAGTTTCTATTAATAACAGTTATACATTATGACTATTTAAATAGGCCATGCTATTATAACGTTTCTCTATTCTCAATTAAATTAAAATAAAGGCTGATGAAATGTTATGTACATCTAATAAAACATAGTATTACAAGTTAGAGGATAGAAGAGCAAAAAAATTTATGTACCGCATTCATTGAGGCTTGCATTAAATATTAAGCTTAAAATGACACTACTAAAAATTCAATTACATAAAGTAGGAAGCTCTTATAACCGCGATTAAAATAAACAGTGGGCAGAAAGCTTTTCTCAAATATCACAAATCTAATCTCTCTGAGTATTGTGTCGCGTTATGGTTTTTACCTAGCCTGTGCGCGGTAGCCGAGTTTTTAATTTTTTCCCTCGCTCCGCGTCTCGTCTCGTTTCTTTTTTTCTCTCTCTCTCTCGTGGCCACGCCACGCTACGCCACGCGCACGCACACACGGAATTCCGTTCGTCTCGCGGAAACAATGCTGGAAAAGAGCCCGAGCCCATTGTCTGTCTCTCCCGCGCAGCGGCAGTGGCGGCGGCGGTGGAGATCTAGCTCTCCCGCCTCGGAAACAATGCGATATAATCGACGAACACCTCTCCGAAAAGGACACGCGAGCAGAGAGAGAGGACGTCGTCTAAAAACGCGTGGCCGCGCGCCTAATGCACCACGCCAGACGAAACCGAGCGAGATGAGAGGGAAAAAAGAGAGAAGAAGGCGAAGGGACGGTATGAGGGAGGGTGGGAGGAGCGATAGTGAAAGTATTATTACGAAGAAGAAATATAAGTCTGTGTAGGGTCCGTGTGTGCGCGAGCGCGCTTGGGAAGAGAGCCGCGGAGAGAAAGAAACAGCTGGCGATTGAAAGGACTTTAATTAAAGTTCGAAGCGTGAAAAATGTTTGAATCTTAAATTTGATTTTACCTTTATCGCTGTAATGAGAAATAGTCCGCTCTCTTATTACGTAGAGTTACGGGCCTTGGTCTTTCCCACTTTTTTTTCTCTGCTTCTATATAAATCAGATTAATAATAAAGTGTGAATTTATTATTTATTTGGCCATGGAAGCAATTATACCCGAAACTTTTAGTCGACGCGTTTTTTTATGTTTCTCGTAGGATGAAAGAATTGTGTGTATCTAGCAATCTATACGTAAATGATTTCTTTTTCCATTTAAGGATTACGAGACTTGTCCGATATAAATCACAAATTTTAGTTTCTATTTAATGTCTCAGTATATTCGTATTTTCCTGACGCACTCTTTTTGTGAATCAATTATTTATTTTTAGCACCCGAAAACCGTCAACTTAACGACTAAAAGCCCGCGATTCTTCACAGGTCGCAGCTGTCAGATCTAAAAACAGACAATAGTTTTGCGTCACACACAAAATGGAGTAAAACGAACGAAAACGGTCTATCCCCTATGAGCTCGTCAAAATCCGAAAAGCAATCGAGATGTAGAGGCAAGGTTGCACGTTACAACAACAAAAAAATAGTGCGTGCGTAGGATTGCAGAGGAGGCCGCAAAAAGGAGGAAAGAAATCGGCTCGGCCCATTGTTCGTCCCGAATACGCGCATTGATCGGCGCGCGAAGATTGGCTAATAGCTAATAGCTAATGGAAGTATCGGCCGCGAGAGCTATATGCATGCGTGCGTGAGATGAGGCGTCACCGGCTTCTAGAATATCACGCCGCCGCGAGAAAGAGAGGTGACTCCTCGTGAGACGCAGGATGTGGCTATCGCGTCTTGTATCGGCGCGACTGGAAGTGACGGATAAAAAGAATATAGATGAAGGTGTGCCCCGAAAGCGAAATACTTGGAATGACTTAATTTCGGTTGCAAAAAAGGTCACGGGATGGGCAGATTTTATTGACATTGTTGTGCGGGATACGGTTTGATGTTCTGAATAATTTATCAAGTTTTTTTTTTAAGGAAACATTAATAATTGAAAATAGTGTAGATTACTCGGCGGTTTTAAGAATACTATTTATAACACTTGCCTCAATAATAAACTTTATCTATAAAGCTGCGGTTGTGATTTTGATAATGATTTTCTCCATGATAAAATTTTACACTTTATATGCTTAAGTCGAGTTTACTGTCCACAACTTACGCTATAAGATTATAAATTCCGTCTAATTTTTAGGGATCAAACCTCTATTAAAACAAAAACTTGTTTTGTTATCCACTTTAGCTGGCAAACGGAAGAGACACAGTATTTTTAAGCACGACTTATGAAAAATATTCTTCTAAATTAAGATAAAGCCACATTTGTCCGCGGGATTCTCCGACTTTTGCACAAATCCAGCTCATTAGGATTTTATTGCCCGGCAAATTAGGGAATATCGCTATATAGCCCCGCCGTGAGCAACGAAAGAAATCCTCCGATCAATTCGTATAATAAAATCGAAAACTAGTTTATCTCCGCGAGGGCCCGCGGACCTCTACAAAAAACGCATAAACCCTCTCTCTTGAAAATTGAATTTATTAAATCCTAGCCTCCGCCCATAAATTCGTAAAGGTATATACGGCCGCGCGCGCAGGAAGACTAGCAACTGCGAGAGGCGTATAAATATAATCGAATGTCAAAAAGGACGAGGTGAAAAAATCGGCGGCGGCGGGTAGCCGCGCGCTCGTCGAAGGCCCGACGGGCTGCAGCGCGGCAAGGTCGGGCTCTCTCGTAGATACGATCCTGCCTCTCTCTCTCTTGCCGAGGTGTGTCCCTTTGCGCGTATTTATGCGCGTATACGCGTCCGTCGCGGCGGCCTTGGCCATATAAACGGCCGCGAGGATATATCCCGGCGCGCGCGCAGCGATACGTCGCGGCGATAGGCTCTCGGGGCGATTTCGAGAGTTCGATCTCTCGAGAGCGTCGACTTGTATATTGCCGCGAACTGATCTCTCTCCTCGCTGGCTCTCTTTCGCGTGCAGTGCAGTGTGCGCCTATTCTGCCTCGCGGGACACGCGGCCGCAACACACAGCGCCTTTGCTCTCCTGCGCGCGCCCGCCTTTCCGTTGAGAAGTTAATCCTCCGCGCATTCCGACGACGACGAGGACGAGGGGATCATCGGGCGCGATTGTGCGGTTTGAACCTGTTTGAGCTGCTGCTGTTGCTGCTCCTGCTCGGTTTGCAGATCTACGGCTGCAGCAGCCTGTGTGTGCTCTCGGTTTTCTTTTCCGTATTCTCCGCGTTCTTGGATTCAGACGCGCAGACAAGCGGCCGTTTTGAGAGGGGGGAATCGCCCCCCGCTTTATGCGATTCGCCGCCCCGAGGAATAATACAGCTGCGGAATGCTCTTCAGATGAAATGCACGCATCAGGCGGGAGAAAGTTTATTTTATCATCTGCAGT
This sequence comes from Torymus auratus, assembly GCA_900474315.1. Classification (NCBI taxonomy): domain Eukaryota; kingdom Metazoa; phylum Arthropoda; class Insecta; order Hymenoptera; family Torymidae; genus Torymus; species Torymus auratus. Next base: position 60,185 of record UXGD01000071.1, read on the forward strand.
TGACGAATGTTTATGCTGGAGATTAGTTTCGATTGTTGATTGTTATATATATATTCGCGATGTTGATTGGGATCTGAAAATGTGAAAACACTTGAGGCAAAAGTTCGATAACTTGAATCTCGGAAAGCAATTTTGTAATTTTATGGAAACTTATTTATTGCAGCTGTTTGAAGATTACTTCATGCAACACTTTATTCTTAACAATACAAATTTGTTGAAAATTGTGATAATCTTATTGAATTATTTGTTTTAATGATAACGAGGGCATTACTTTGCGCCAGTTTCACAAACTAGAAAGTTTTCGCCTCGTAAAATCGAATTTGTCGACGATTCTCGAACCGCGACGACCGCATGGCTCATTCAACACTTACAAACACTTTACTTTTACGCCCCGAATTTTATGACTCTGCAGAATATACCCGTGCTATTTACTTTTTTATAATAACCTTTATATAATCCGTGCACAGCGATTGTGCGCGTCGCACCTGGAAAAAGTGTTTGCAAAAATATAAACTGTAACGATTAGAGCAAGCTCTCACGCGCAAAATCACTAAAAAGTCTTTCTTCTTTTTGTTTCAGGTACGTAAGAGCGCTATAGAACAACTGCATGCGTAAGCCCGTTTCTCTTGAATTTTTCTGCTCCGCGGTGAGTCGTAACTATATAATGATAAAATTATGACAAGAAAACTCAGGGGTATATCTTACGTAAGCATCCCTGCATACCGATGTCAATTACATTTTTTTCGAAGATCCAATTTTTCATCATCTATCTTACATATACATAGCATATTGACTCCGTTTCGTGAGCGAAATTTCATTTTTCTATTTCCTTTGTCAACCCCCGTTCGCCTTACATAAAAGAACAACGAAAACTGCACAGATCCTTCACTAAAAACCGAACGCTGGCTTGCGCAGTTCAAACAAGCGGCCGCCTATATATAGCGTGGCTCTCGCTCGCAATATCGCTCATATACGATACGTCAACACACGACAGGCAGGCTCAGAAGGAAGAACCATCAATTCGGCCGTGCCCGTGCGCTAAAAAGCGCCAAAAGCCATCATATTAAAATCGTGAGCAAACATCAGAACGCGCGCGCGCTTGCGTCTCCCCTTATCGATTCGTCATAAACCGCGCGAGCATTCCCCTGTTTGCTCGGCCCGTCCGAGCTTTTCTTTCTCGCCCGTCTCTGTGCGTGCGGAGAGCTGCACGGCTTCGATAAAGAAGGCCAGGCGCGCGAGCTAGCGATAATCGCGCCATTAGGGTCGTCTTTAAACATAAGCCAAGGGAGGAGCGTGAATCATCTCCGTTGTCTGTCCCCGGGCTGTGCAAACAAAGTTCCGAACTTCGGAGTCGCGCCTGCGGCGAAAATCTGCGCGTATATGTATATATAGCTAGCTGCTGTATATACGTGATGCGTATATGCCGGTGTATGGCCTCGCCGCGAGTGGTGTATACCTGTCACGCGGTGCCGACGCCATCGCCGTCCTGTCAGTCACTTGTTTCGCCGCCCGTTTTGACGAAGTGCGCATAGTGTGTATTCTGTAATAGACCGAGGGGGAGACGAAAAGGTTGCTCTTGGCACCGGTCCGCCTTGTTTACTTGGGATTTCCGTCCCCGCGTGTCCTGTCTCCGATGGCTTTTCTTCGCGCCGAGAGGTGGGAGGGGTCCACTGCTGATGCTTTTCTCGCGCACATGTGCCGAGAGACCCGTGGCCTTTGCAGACGCATACTTTTCGAGAGAGGAAAAGTGCGAGGTGGAGCGCCACTGGATTTACTTAATACCTCATTGTGTTCGGTCTATGCGGGCTGGCGGAATTTCGTGTTTACGCGCCACTGCTGCCGGATTAGCGTGGCGTGGGACGCTATTGTGTATCGGTTTGAAACGATTAGCTTGGAAAAGTGAAAATGTGGCTGGAAGAGTCTCTGGAGAGCTGTGTACATGTTTTCTCCTGATAATAAGGGTATAATAGACGTCGCTTTTGCTTCAAATAAATATAGGATATTTAACGGCATTTAAGTCATAAGGATGTCTAAAAAATTGTCTAACATACTTTCAAAAGTTTTTGTTTTTAAACGCGCATTACAATATATTGAGGCTGTAATTATTTATGATAAACGCTATAATAGTAGGATTGTATAAGAAAATTCACAGTAGCTGCAGAGTTTCTTAAAACCGCGTGCTGTTCTAAAGGCGCTAAATTATTTGCATAAATTGTGTTGGAAATTTCTGCATACATTTGCACTTTGAAAAATTCCCTCGACTTAAACCGCTGCATTCGAAACGGTCCCGAGGCGAGGTAACCGCCTAGAAAACGCCATAATCCTCGTTATTGTTAGGAAAATTAGGGGTTGGAATTCAGCCGTTAGTACCGCAGCAGGTTGCGCGTTGTTTTCCGCGGAAGTGAAATCTCCCGTGGCGAGCTGTAAAATAACATTAGGCTTTCCGCACTCCGTACATGTGTGCACATGCAGGAGAAAAGTATGAGCGAACGAAGGAGGTTCAGCGTTGCGCTAACTGCAACACAATAAAGTAACACGAGATACCCTCGCGCACTCGAAGACAATAAACATATTGTGCGAGGCCGAAAACTCTCCCATTGAACAAATTCCGTTGGAGCACGCGTATAGTTGTGCACTGCACGTGTAACAGTATAACGCGCGACGTGCAATAAAACAGTTTATCGTATATAAAATAGCTTTTCGACTGCGGAGCTTAACGGTGCGCACGCATAGAGCTCTATAACAAAGGGTATCGCGTGTGGTTATAATGATTTTCCATGCCGCGGCGCTTTACGCTCCTCTTTCTCGATCGCATACGTGCGTCGTTCGCGCATTTATCAACTCAATTATTCCTATCAATAATCGTAAGAGCGCGCCATTTGCCGATACAAAGGCCGATACAATGAAGCATTGCGCTCGATAGCTTATAGCACTGGAAAGGGGGGGCCAGGGCACCGTAATTCAGCAATTTAGACATGTGTTTGAAGAGGAGTCGACGTACAACGCGTGCAGCACTTTTCCGCCGGAATAGAGAGCGAGTGCGGACGTATAGAGGGTCAAGCGATCGGGCCGGGCCCCGATGACGTATGTATATACTTTCGTGCGGGTATACGCTATGTGGAGGACGATTTAAAGATCGTGTATATACGTGATGTGTACGCGAGGCGAGCGTGACTCGACTTTATTAAAGCCGCGCGCTGTATGGGTGAGCCCCGTAGCACCTCGAGGCCTATAAGCTATTCTCTATTCTCGCGCTGCTGGTGCGTCTTTCTAATAGGCCCGTCCTCACAACTTCGGCCTCGTCTCCTTTATCCCGATCTTCATCTCGAGATTCTTCATTCCGAGTCATTCTGGATCTATATTTTTTGTTTCTTCTTCCGCGCCGCGCGCACGTGTCGTTCTCGTATTGGGAAAAAATTTAATTAATTAAGCAACTCATCGAGCGTGTTAAATCTAGACGAGGGCTCGCGTAGTATTTTTTACAATTCCTTGTCTTGTATATCGTTTTAATTCTCTTATAATTAATAAACGTCGTAAGTCAGATTATTCGAGTAATTCACGTTATGATTATTGTACACTATTGGCTTTTACAGACGTAATAAAGTACCGAGTTTATCCATTCTCGATGTCAAAACGTTTATTGGGACGAATATAACTGCAGAATTAAAGTAATTGAGAATGAAAGATAAAATGACGATAAGAATGTCTGCGAAATAATTGAATGTATACATTTATCCCGATAACGTTGAAGTTTATACACAAGGTATGCGGAGATTTGCGATTTTATAGACGGCCGAGTGAGATGAGTTTCCTAAAACGGATTCCTTTTTAATTCTCTGCTTTCGTTATATAGCCCCGGAGAGAGTCTCACTCTCGTACCGTGTCTCCTTTAGATCGGCCGATGCTCCTCACTCTCCTCTCACGCGCGGGTAAAGGGCAATAAAGGGCCGAAGGATTACGGTCCCGACAACACCCCGCGACCCGAGCGAGTAAAAGAGAGAGAGAGGGAGATCGCTTAATGCTGTGAGCGCGGCGAGCTTTACGTCGGGTCGAGAAATAAAAATAGGTCTTTACGAGCTAAATTCGAACGGCCGAGAGCACGAGAGAGAGAAGGCGAAACCGGAAAGTTGTGAGAGAGCCTGGAATCGATATGCGCGTGCGGAGGGAAAAGAAGAAGAAGAAGATACATTCAGGCTTCTGGATTTTTTTAAGACTCGTTTATACGCCGGGCGCTTAGTCCCCGAAAGCGAGCTTGAATTACACACGATCCAGCTGTTTTTCGGATGCAGCAGCAGCGCCGCAGTTACGAAATATCGCCTCAGACTCGATTAAGTGTATTAGGGAATGCTTTTCTCTCTCTCTCTCTCTCTCTCTCTCCGTTTTAAGCCTCTCGCCTCCCTCGCCCGCATGTAAGAATGAATTTCGGTATTTTTGGACTTTTCGTGCGTGCACGCGCGCGGATTCACGCTCGTAAATAGCATTCTTATGTCCGTTATTGAAAAAAAAGTATGGGAATACAAAAAAAAGGAGCATTATTGAAATTAACTTTGCAGTTTATATATACACGGCGCGCGCATCCTTTTATCGGCGGTTGTATAAAGGACAATTTCCAATATCCCATTCGAAAATTTCATACAGAGAAAATTATAAATATTCAACGTACGAATATACACGGGCAAAAGTAATGCAAAATTATAACATCAAGCTCTCGACTCAACACGAGAATTCCATTTCACTTATCCCCCAAGGTGTTTAATTTAATAGCGCGCGCGCTCGCGTAATTGAATATGCAGCTACGACAATTTCATTCCCGAAAACTCGGCTAACGAACGCGGCCGCGCATCGAAATTCAAATTAATAAACCGGTTAACGACGCAGCGCCGATTAATAAAATTAAATAAGCTACGATGTTTATCGCACACATACACATACAGAGAGAACGCTCGCTTATCGAAAAATACCATCGCCCCATTGATTTATCAAAAACCGCGCGCGCGTGTATGCCGCTCTCCCGGCCATTTTAATGAAGAAATTAAAACAAAAATTTAAATCCGCCGCGTGGCGACGAGCTAATTAGTTATAGCCCGACTTTCTCTCTCTCCTCTGCTCTTCCGCGGCCATTAGACTCTCTCCACTCTCTGAAAACAATGTAATAAAGCCACGCGCGGAAAATAAAACGACGAGGGTCTCGAGGAGGAGGTCCGCTCGCGCGCGAAAGAGAGAGAAAATTCGAAGCCCCGGCGTATTAGCGCGACTAATGACTAACACGGCTGTCCGTGGGCGCGGATATATACTCGTTCCCCGGCGAGATCCGAGGAGCGATGCGCGAGGCACGTAGTCGAGCGGCGGCCGTGTCGCGTGGGGGCGCCACCTTCTTGACGTCGCGGCCGACTCTCTTCCTGCACGATGCGGCTTGGATGCTGCGGTTCTTGCTGCTTCTGTACCTTCGATTTTTCAAAGTTTCACATCGGTGGTTTGAGGTCTTGTTCGAAGCTTGTTGAACGTGTAGAATAATCAATATCTTGTAAGAACGTTCTTTTTTATATGTAAAGAAAATAGCTTCACAATGAATTGATATAGAATAAAAAAAAATTTGCATAGTAGCTCTTTTGTATCGTGACTATGATCGATTGTCGATTTTAACGATTCTACTAAACGATCATTTAATAAGCTATTGTTAAGTTATATCAATTATGGAAAAAAAAGTTATGGCACAATCCTCTTTATTTTGACAGAAGGTCCAGCCCATCCATTACTTTCTATTTTCCCTCAACTCTCATCATCCCTCACTGTTGTCATCCAAACAATCCTCGACAAAACTACGGCACGATTCATCAAGCATATATCATACAAAACTCGCGCACATCAATTCCACTAAGGGCATCCTTTTTTCCCCCTTTTTTTCTAGTCCATCAATGACTTTTCCTCGCTCCGTCATTCAAGCGGCAGTGCAAGTCTCGCTCGCGCGCTCGATAAAGTGATCTAACGTTCATCCGTCTCTTTCTATCTATCTCTCGCGGGACTCTAGTTCGAGAGAGGAAAAAAATTCCGTCTCCTCTGCGACGGAGAAAAGAAAAGAGCGCGCACGGGGAAAACAGGTCTGGCGGCTCCGCTATGGACTTACTTGTCTCTAACCGAAATTGAAACGGGGAGGGCGACGAGCTGAGCGTCGCTAAGGGACGACAGAAACCAAAGCGATCTGGGAAGCCGAAAAGCGAAGATGGGCGAGAGCACTCCAGACGCCGGGCAAGTATAGTCAAGATTAATGTGCCCGCCGCCTGTTCGTGTCTCTTCCAGACCATCAGCTCCGTGCGCCCGTCGTATAGACGAGAGGAGGACATATCGCGGGTCGCGCGAGCTATGATTTCCCGGTTATCGGACGTGTGGATATGATGCGCTCAGCTAGCGACTCCACTTACGCCGTTTACGCGCTCGAGCGTGATGTACACGTATTCTAGGGCCCGAGCCTTCGAACGCGGAAAACCCACCGATCGCGGAACACTTTGTGTGTTTAGGACGCACGAGCGCCCACCGCTCTAACTTTCATCCGACACTTCTCTCACTCGCGCTGTGTTTCCGTGTTTGGTCTAATCGTTAATGAAGTTCTGACTCTGACCGTTTCCTGCCGGATTTTTTTCATTAGTGCCTGATCGTAGACAAATTTACATTTGATACGAACGCTAAACATAGGGCAACAACGATGTCTGTGTTTAACAAATCATATTATGTACATACATAAATATATACCTTTGATTAAAATATTTAAAAGATGGATTTTTATAAGAAATTTTATACCAATGGACATATCACAGCAACATATATAAAACCCTTTTACGTTGAAAATTACTCTTCAATTTTATGTTACCGTGTTAATTGATCTACCATCACTTGCCTTCCGCAATCCAAATCAGAATTACACTAGCTAGCAAACAAAGTCGTTAACTGTCCTTTTTTGTTCGAATAATCTCGTCAGCTTGTGTCGTTACTCCTCGATTTCCGCCATTTAACGGTTGCAATAGAAACTCCTCGCGACCCATAAAACACCCCTTAAATGGCGCTTCATTATCAGTCGAAGCGCGCGGCAATTGCATCACTTTCACGCGCCCGCTGGTTTCTCGGAAAGCCTTTCCGAAATCACCACCAGGTTTTTCACGGCAGTGCGAAAACCCGCGGCATCTAAAAGTGGCCGAGCGATCGCTTTCCCGAAAGGAATTGAGACATCCAACGAGGCGTAAAACCACTTTTTTCCCTGCCGGCTCGGCCTTTGAACCCCCCGACGCGGAAAACCACCGTAAATATCGAGTTTGTCGCGAAGTGGGGAAAAGTCGATATGTGAAATATATATGAGAATAAGCGCGCGAGGCGAAAAATGCGCACGTGTAACCGGATTTCGTGCGCGCGGTAGCGCACCGACGAGTGTGTTGAACACGGGGAGATCGCGTCGTCGAAAAGTCAGTGGCGGCGCTCGCTCCTTGAATCACACACACTATACGCGAGTTTTTAAATCAGCGAGCGCCGCGCGACGATTTATAAGCGCGGCTTTCATAAACGACGCGAGGAAAAAAGATACGGCTTTGCTGGGCACACACACACATGCGCCGAGTATATTTCGTGAACACGTTTTTTTCGCGTTTTTATGCTTGCCCCCGCGTGTCTTTCGCCGCGCTTACCTATATTCTCGATCGTCCATCCTGAATTGGAATTAATTGTTGAATAAATTAAAAGTTGGCGCGGTCGCGCGACTAACTTTCTAACGGAACAGCGTGTCTTCCGCGTGTCTTTTTTTCTGTTTTACGAGCCCGACATTTTTACGATGGGTCAGCAGCAGCATCAGCAACCTATCGCTCGTCTCGGAGCCAAAGACGTCACTTGTCTCTTCTAATTAAGTTTGAAGCTAAATCATAGGATTAGAGCGATTCGCGCGATAGCCACAACCCGGTGTATATGGCTTTCGAGTCGTAATCGACCATATAATTTTATAGGCTTTTATATGCGTCTTTCATATTCCCATGCGTATATCTCATAAATAATACGATTGTAATAATCGATGGAACTTAAATATTTATAATGTGGTTGTAAATTATAAGATAAAATATGAAAATGTGGAAACAGATGAATTCGTAAAAAAAATAATAATAATGTGAAATAAAAATTTTGAAAAAATTTCAGGATAAAGTTTTTTATATAATAAAGATTGCAAAAGTCGAAAAATATCTTTAAAATATTTAATTTATTCAAAATTTATAACGCAACTACAGTAGTTGAACAATTATAGCCTACAATTATTTCTCACAATATACTTATCACAATAATTTGTTTATTTAATGTTTATGTAATAATGTCTGTCAATATCACCGTAACACTTCTTCTCACCAAAAAAAAAGTATTAATACACATTTACTATATTTAACAGTTTAAGGCTGCAATTAAACATTACAAGATTTGAAAAAATGAACAAATCTTCAAAAACTGCAATTCGCGAAAAAATTGATGTCAAGCAGCCTTAAAAAGTTAAAAACCAAAAGCACTTCGAAACCGGCCAACCTCGCATAAGTACTAGCCCTTAACCCGCGTTCACCGCGGTCGTGAACCATCAAGCGCGGCACGTTATACTTGACACTCTGCACTATATGTGCATAAAATTCGCGCGGTGCACTCTTTGAAAATCCGCGAGCGCGAGCGGCGCAACGTCGCTCGGCGACTGATCGCGGGTGCGCGCTCGCCGGCTCGGCGAACCCCTCGCATCCGCGGACCGCGGCGGGGCGCTCTTCGTGCCCCTCCGCGGGCGCTCGGTCGCCGCCGCTACGGCCGTTGCTCGCCGGCGCGCGAGCCGCCGCAGCCGCAGCCGAGCGCTCAGTCGCTCGCTCAGTCGCACAGACGCGTCCGCGACCCCGAGCTGCCCGGAGGTGTTGTCGCTGCGCTATCAGTCGTTTACACTTCTACAGCTCTCCTCGACATAGTATCTCAGTGAGCGCGAGTGAGAGAGAACTGCCTTTTGTGCAGCGCACCCGGCGCGCATATATTCATATACCAGTGTTCAAGTACCAGACTCTCGACTTGTCGCGATCGCGGGTTTTATTCGATTAAAAGTTTTCGATTAAAAGTCGGCGATTCAGTGCTTGTGTGTTGCAACGAGACGAAGAAGTTTGTCATGAGTGCTAAGAACAACAACTGCTCGAGGCGGTAAAAGAGCTCGCAGTGCTTATCGTGAAAATTATCCGCTGCAGGCGAGTATAGTGAACTCCACGCTTTGTAAAAGTCGACGGACTGCAGCAGCAGATCTCTATAGTACACAGAGGTGTATATACCGCGCGCTCTCTCGCGCGCGAGCGTGCAAGGGATACAGCACGGCAAGAAGCGTCGGATCGCAGCGGCCCGTCGGACAGCCAAGAGAGCGAGCGTGCGCTCCGCACACATATACACACCTAGTGCAACAGTTCGGATGTTGGGCATCGTCGACGGACGGCCCGATGGCTGAAAAATCGCCGACCCGCAATAGTGCATTCCGCGCGAGTGGTTCGTGACGATAATCAGGCAACTATATTGCTTCGCTCGCGAAACACAGTGCTGCCAAACAGTGTGATTGATTGTCAGGGGAGTGATAATAATAAAAAGTAGTGCACATCCGGGGTTGGATTTGTAAGAGATATATATATATATATAAGAAGTGATAAGAGATAATGGGAGTAGTCGCGCGGTGCTCGTGAGCTATATTAGGATATATAGCTCGCGCGGCGCGCCCCGCGATAACGTGTCGTCGGCGGCGAGTTGCACGGCCCCGCGCGCGCAGTGGTGATATATCGTGGATGTGGCTGTGTGTCGAAATCAGTGGTGCCAGGTGCTGGAAGACGGAGGAGGAGGCGCGGGTGCTGCTAGGAGCTGAGGAGGAGACGCCGCTGAGGCCGAGTAGCCGCGCGGCTGTTACACGGCGTGCGACCGGCCGCCACCACCATGGTGTCCACGTCCATAGTCACCCTCGTGTTCCTCGTGTGCCTCCAAACGGTGCTGCTCTCGACCGTGAGCAACTGCGCCAAGACGATCAGCATGTACTGGAATACGACGAACTCTATGTAAGTGCATTTTTATCCTACCCGACGGATTCACGCGCGCTACCACCTTTCTTCCTCTCTTCCCCTTTTCCTTATAGAACGCGGGTGTTTTGTGAAGCTTGTTGCTTTTTCGTGCTGGTGTGCAGGTCTTTTTGCCAGACCCCGAGAGTTTGGCGATCGTTGGGAAATCTCTTGCGCCGCGAGTAGCAGCTTTGATTATCGCAGTTTCGGTCGAGTTTATCCGGGGGCCGGACTAATTATCTGGACTTTAAAGTGTTAAACTTGCACGCGCGAACTTTCGAAGGGATTGAGATATTGCGCTTTTCTTCGCGTTTGACACAATTTTGCATTTTAAGAAAATTGCGCAAAAGTAGACGAAAAAGTTTCGTGGTTCTTTTCCGCTTCGCACGCCACTAACTTGCTTTAAAATGCCAGTACTTAAGGTACAAGTTTGAGGAACGAGTTGTGCGCAAAGTTAAAGAAGTAACGTTGCTAACTTTGTTGAAATTAAAAAAACTTTAAATTGCAAATCGGATTTTAAAATGTGTAAATAAATAATGATTACCAGCGTGAAAGTGCCTAGAATTCTGTATAATACATTTTTTGCGTTGCCGTTTAAATTTTTAAAATACTTTATAATTTCGCGTTCGGTAAATATTAAAAAGTGGTGGAAAAACCGATAAAGTACTGCAAATCGAGGATTAGCCATGCAGAATGAAAAGTTGAATGAGTTGAAAAATTCAAAAGTTCAAAGGGAGTTCAATATCCTCAATGTGCAAGACGGATTATCCATCATTTAATGTATCAAGTTTTTATCTGCTCGTGTCACATCAATTTTTTGCTGGCGTATAGCTAAAATGAAAGAAGAAATAAACGAAAACAAAAAAACTCTTGTTGAAACATAGTTCGATAATGAAGATGCAAAAGGAGCGCGTGAAGAATTCAATATATCTAAAAATATACAAGTGTTGTGTTAAGTTACGAATGTGTTGGGGATTTAAGCAGGCGTAAAAGTATCGCGTTTTATCATTAAAATTCTCGGCTCGGCGTTAAAACACTCAATCGAAGATGAGGCAGACGCATTAAAGTCCATAAATCCGCGAGTCGCTCAGCGTAGTTAACGGCCCCGGGAAGCAGAAGCAAGAGAGGAAGAGAGCGAGTATTCTTTGAAAATTTTGTATGCAAATTTAACGATTAGATGACAAAAAACTCGCATCACCGCTCGCGATATCGAAGAGTCGTCCTGCTCCTCTCTCTCTCTCTCACTCGCTCTCGCGTTAACGAAGAAGTCCGTCCGCGCTGAAGTGGCCAATGATAAATAGCGAACACGTTTTTGTTTTTCGCTCGTATCCTCTCCTCTCGATAAAGGCTTTTTTAATGCGCGAACCTTGTCGCCGGCAGGGAAAAGCTCGTCAAATAAAACCGAGACGAGATTATATTCCGCTCTAAACCTTGCCGATATCGAGCGAGAACGTCAAGCACCTCTACCTCTCTCACTCTCCTTCTCCCTCTATCTCTCTTCTTCGGTCGCTATCGTTTTTTCGAAAACAGCCAAACATAAACGCAGACGCCAGTGCTCCTCCCGCGTTTTCTTTATCTGGAAATATTCTCTCGATAAACGTCGACGAAATTCCTGGGACAATAGGAGAGGGAAAGAGAGAGAGAGAGAGAGTGAGCGAACGAGCGAGCGAGGTAAATATTTTTCGAAGCAACGAACTTCTAACGAGGCAAACTCTCATGGGGCTGTGTATAGCTCGCGCTCCTATAGCTGGGGAGGAGGAACATAATCGAAGAAAAATGCTCATTCTCTTTCCCTCTCATCGCTTTTCCGCTTTATCGCCGGGCGCGCGGAGGAAGCAACGGCTAGCTCCTCGCGCGCCTCGTTTTTCTCCTTTGTCATTACGCGCGCGGTGCTCTATCCTGCGACGCGACGAGCGAGATGCAATTGGCATGCGTGCCAGCCGGCAGCCAGCGCGGGGCTATAAAGACGCTGCCGACGAGACACTGGCGCTTCTTCCTCTCGCTCGCGTAAGTGAATCGATTTCGCGCGATCGACCTCTTCCTCTCTTCTCTCCCTTTTGAGTAACGGCCTTTCTTCGCCGAGCGGAAGAAACGAGTCCACGCGCGAGCTCTCTGCTCCATTCTACTACTATATGGCTAGCGTTTTCCGAGGAGGAGATCGCCGAGGTACTTGTCAATGATATCCGCAATCGAGGAAGCGTTATTTAAGTGTCCAACTGTGAATTTCCATGTTTCGTGGGAGATTTTACGATATTTTTAATGGGACACGAGGTGGCTCGGTATATAAGTGTCAGTGATGTATGTGACGGACACGTGTGAAAGTAATAATATTTATTCAGTATAATCTTTACGGTCTTGAAAGTAAGATTCTTCATTTCGAATTCGATGCACATAAATTTTTCTAACGGGAAAGTTCTAATATTTGAAATACGAAAAGAAAAGTGTAACCATTTTATATTCTCTGAACGACAAGTAAAAAAATGTGATTTCCACTCGTCAGACGTACTTCGTTCTATATAAGTTGAAATTGAAAAACTTTAATTTTAAAATTTTTATTACGAAAGTCAGTGCGTTTAATCTGATGTAATTTTTTATACTTGTATAAGGTACGTCACGATTTTTAACGATTCTTCACGCTGTGCACTTTAATGGACATTTAAATTAAATCGTCGCTCCGTTTTTGCTTCTTAACGCGTTGACATATAACTCTACATCAATTGAGCGGGGCTGCGCGTTTTACAGGTATAAAGGTGCGACCTAGTGCATAGACATCGGAAAAAATGCGTCGAGAAATATAACATAAATCTTGGTACGCGGAACAAAACGAAAGAATGAAATAGTGATTAATTTCTACACGATTTTTTAATGATGATGAATTACGCCCCATTGAGTTTTTCACCGAAATACTCTCGCGCTCTCTTTCTCCCGGTCTCTCTCTCTCTCTCTCCTTCGGACCTTCGAAATCGTTTTCTGGGGTCCTGGTTCGACGAACGAAAAAAAGACAGGGGAGAGAAAGAGGCGGTAAAAAGGACGACTACCAAACGGAAAGAAAGAAACCAGCCGAACACCGTACGTGTGTACTTCTTTATGTACGCGCCCGAACAATGGAAAAAAGATACATCTCGCGCGCGTGACTCTCGAATAATCGCGTATCGCTCATGGAAATGCAAAGAAAAAGACGAAAGTTGCGCTTAAAAAAAAGAGGGGAGTATGGAGGGAACGGAGGAGAAATCGATATACAGATCTTTGAATAAAAATAAATAGACGGCAGAAATCGTATTTTAATTGTGAGTGTATGACGAAAAATCCTCACTACTCGCGCGTTTCGATGACACATTTATCAATCCGATTAAAGCAGCCGAATTTTAGACAACAAGTCGACGCTCGCTCGTGACTCGGGTCGAAATCGACTCGTGACAAAGACCGAGCCCTCTTTCTCCCACTCTCCTCACGAGAAGGGAGCCGAAGGCTGCTGTCTCTTTAGATTTTAACGACCTGCGACGCGAATCCTCGTTTCGCAATCGGCAAAATTGAAAATCGAAAATGCAAGGACCTCTTTTACGGCGTCGCCTTTAAAAGTTTTATGTTATGAGTGAGGATTGTGCGGGCGAGTGAGAGAGAGCGACTTCTCGCTGCTGCAAACAGACAGTGTGTCTCGCTGGAGTAATTTGTTTTTGCGGCTAACGTCTTTCATTCCAATGAGGAGTAAGGCAAGGTCTTATATTCCTTCTTTTTTTCCCTCTTGTATTGCTTATTATTACGGCGGAGTGAGAAAACGATTAGCTCGGGCGGGAGTGTGGCGCCGGTGCAGTTTGATTAACGCGCGCCGGTTTTCGCGAAATTTGAGGAAAAAGCCGGCGCGAGCGATATAATTTTTGCACGGACCGAACCTGGCTCGAGTGTATACTTTGCGAGAGCGGAGGAGCGTGGAAAAAAGAACAGAAGGAAACAGTCAAAGAGAGAGAGAGAGAAAGAACCACCTCCACTTCCTCGAACAATTTCATACTTTGCAAGTGACGTAAGCGCGCGAGCGGGCGCGAGTTTGCGTGAAACTCTTTTTATTATGCTAAGTTTAGCGCGGCCTTTGCCCCCCTACAAAAGCGTGAAATGAAAAGAGGCTGATTTATTGAAAATTTGTGTGCATTGATTAAAAATGTAAAAATAACCTGTTTTAAAATGTTAAAAGTGAGACTCGCAACTCCGTTAATGGTGTGAATTAAACTTACTGTGGGACTTCATTTCAATAGGTTTTAACTCTCAATCTCGCAACATAAAATTCCCATTCCAATTAGAATGAGATAGGAAATTGGCTGCATACACGTTTGAATACACACGCGTGTATAGCCTCACGTACATTTCTGCACTTTATCGCTGATTGTAATCAAGAGCGCACGAGTAAAAATCGTCGTTGCGCCGTTGAAGAAATATATCGCCCCTTCCAGAAGTGTATAAAAGTTCACTCCGACGGATTTGAATTTCCATTCGAAAACATTTAGTGAGATTAGAAAAAAAGCGTTTGTGTTCATTTAGAGAAGTCATTTAAAAAGCTAACGGAAAGAGCTCTTAACTTCCATCCCACGATTATCATAGGGAAACATGCGAGAAATAGAGATGAAGAAAGAAAGAAAGAGGGGGAGAGAGAGAGAAAGATAAAAGCGAATAACGTGTCGTTTGAAAAAAACAGTCATCGTCAGCACCGAAAAAAAGGCAAAAAGTGGAAAAGGAGGTCGGAAAAGCCATTACAGCTGTGCGGCGCGCTCGCAGCGCCGGCCGCAGGAGACTTCGATGCTAGGACGAGGCGGCCGCAGATTGAACTCTCTCTTTCTCTTTCCGAGTCGCGCGCTCGTTGATCATCGCTATATAGCAAACGGCGTCTATATATATAGCGGCCATAGTTCAAGTCGATCGTCGTATCTCTTTCGCGCCGCAACTCTTTTTACCTCGTTTCGGGAGAGAGAGGCTGCAGCAGCCCTTTGCGATTCGCCGCCACCGAGTGGAAGAGAGAGCCGGTCCTCTCGACACACACGTCAAAAAGCTGTGATTTGCGGCTCGTAAAATCGCGCCCGAAAAATTACCAGTTGCCCTTCCTCCTCTCTCTCTCCCTCTTTCACTCCTCCTCCTTCTTCGCCTTTTTTCCATTGCGATTTTCTTCTCTTTTTTGGCAATGTCGATTTTCTCTTTTGGGCGTTAAGCAGGGGGTTGCGCGCCCGATAAGTGGAACTCGTTTTTATTGCAGGGCTTTCCGGAGAATGCGTATTTTTGGACCAAATGAGCTTCGTCTCCCCAAATTTTTTACTCATTCTCGCCTGTAGCTTATTTTTTTAATATACCCAATATAATTCATACCGTAATTTTTACAAAATTTATTAATATAATACGCCGAGCATCTTTCTCCGATTATAACTTTTTAACAAAGAAATAAAATTTACATAAAAATATGCATCGATAATTATAACATCATTAGTGCCATAGAATAACATAAAAATGTAAGAGACAACTGTAGTTTGATAGGGAAGAGGTTGACCAAGCGTCTATAAAAGGTGCCAGTGTGCCAGTAAACGTCTCCATTAAGGCAATACACTAATTATTACGGTACACGCCGTAAACGTCAGAACTTTAGAGCAGCCGAGGATGGATGAATGTTGCTACTTTCGTTTTATGCTGTACATAGTCCTCGGTAACCTCTCGAGCATTGCTGGAATTTCGAAAGCTAAATTATTCGAAATTAACACTTGCACCTCTCATTCAATTTTACAGAGGAATATCATTACATCCCTGCGCATAATTGATTAATAACGTGAATCAGCCTATCGCAGTGATTGTTTAAGGTGACTGGGCTATTAAGTAGATAAAGTTATTCCTCATCCGCGAACGAAGCAGCGTATAAATAGCGATAATAGATGCAAAACGATCGAGGCGACCGCTCTCGCGCACAATGTAACAATGCGCGCCGCACGCTAGGATATAGCCGCTGCGAATAACAGTAATTCAGAAACGAGTGTGGCGCTCGCCGGAGAGAGAGGCGGCAGAGAGAGAATAAATAAAGCCACTATACACACACCACGCACTCGGGAAGGGTGTGTGACTCTTGCGGAAACGACTCTCGGCTGGCATCGTGCGAATTTGGCAAGTGCGAGGCGGGCGTCGCGACGGCCCCCGCCTATTCTTCATTTTTCGGCCGAGTGGTCCGCGCCGTATAAACGGCTCCGCATGAAAGCGAGGAGAGTAGAGCGGAGATTGGGCAAGGTCGTTCACCGACCTCACTCCGCGCGCTTGCGAGCATCAACGCATTCTGCTCACGTAATCTCTCTCCCTCGCGCTCGCTCTTTCTATCGCGCGTACACACAGTTGCGGCCGATATCTTGCTGCAGTGCACATCAGCAGCCTCCTTCGCGAGGAGTAGATTCCAGTGTCTTTTCCCTTCCAGGGGCGCCCCCGGCGTAATTAAATAATCGCGCCAACAATCGTCGCTAATTGCGCCCAATTAGCGAGAGCTTTATACTGCACTTTGGCGAGCGCCAGCGAGAGATTAGGAGAGAGAGAAAGAGAAAATTGACGGGGATCAGTCGCGCGGCTACCGTATACACACACGTGTGCGCGTATCTCTGTGTGTGGGGGGAGATCGGACTTTGCTTTATCTGCTATTTACCGGGGATAATAAAAATCCTCCTCCTCGTTTCTCTCTCTTCGGAGCGCATTAGCGGGGAAAAAAGTGGTGCAGGCGCGCGCTCGCGTTCCTTAATAGAAGCGGCCGCACCGCCAATAGTATCATGCGTCAGGAATTTATTAGCCGATTCGCGGAAATAACGGGCTCCACGCGCGCGTTGGGCCCTATTTGTGTGTGTGCGTATATGCGAGGGAGAGAAAACGATGGCAAAAACCCCTTCTCTACTGTGTGTGTGGGTTTTGCGCGATACAGCAGCGCGCGAATAAATTGAAGTCCGTCGCCTACAGTGCCGAGGCGAAACCGCAGGTAAAAAATTCGGTTTATTGTATTTCGCGCGGCAAGAGGCTCTCGCGCTATGCCGAGCGAATTAGAGCCTTTTGCGCTGGGATTAGGAGCAGCAACTGGCTCGTTCTGCCAAAGGGTTGCTGCTGCTGCCGCTCTTTAGCCTTATACCCGCCATTCTTTTTTTTGTTCTTCCTCCGTGCCAATGTTTTCATTGTGGTGTGGCGCTGCGCGATGCCGGATCTTTAGAAATTTCTTTTAGCCTCTCTTTTGCTTCTCCCTCTTCCTTACCCTTCTGCGATTTTTGTCTGTGTGTGTGTATACATATATTCGCGCGAGAGAGCGAAGGCGTAACTCGGGGGCTTTTAATGAGGAGCGATGATTATAGAGCCTAGCGTGATTAAAAGCGTGCAGCTGTAATTAAGTGGAGTAATTATTTCTTCAAAATAAACATATTGCACGCGTTTTTTCTATTTATTGTATAATGACGATATTATATTGAAATTGCTTGATTCGTATATAATGAAGGTGGATTTTATGTATTATGCCTGGAATATTCTATTACTTTATAATGCATGCGGATTGACATTCGACTGACAGTTGTCATTGCGGTTTTAACTTTGTTATACGAGATCAATAGACTTCCTTGTGAATGTGCAGAGTGTGTGTGGGAAACGGAAAAGTTTTGTTCGCTGAAATCCAATAATAATAATCACGTTTTCCGGTCTAAAAGAGCCAGCTTGCCTTCTCGTATATACATATAAGCTCATGAATGGGAATGATATCGACGGATTCAATCATCGAAACCGGTATAGAGGAGTCCCACTCGCCGCTTTATTAAAGTAAATTACAGAAAATCCCCAAAGCACGTGTATAATATCCCACGCATATGATATCCTCACTCACGCTAATGCACCTTAGAGCTATACCGCCTCACTCGCATCATCCCGCACACATATACATACGCATACACATTTACCGCATGTACACACGTATGTATACATCACGAACCGTTTCCATTCCGCGCCAATTACGCTCAGCCGCGTCTTATTTACATTCTCACACGCGAATAATTAAATAATTAATCCCGGGCGCTGCATGGCAATGGCATATAGCGCGCAGAGGGAATCCCGCGGGCGTAAAAAAGTCATATCCTTCGAGAGACAGAGTGTGAGTCCTTGCCAATAGCAATTGCCGTGAAAATGCATGTAATACGCTTCGTTTATTGCGATATTTTCGTCTTTTTTTGTTGTCAATATTATTTTATTTTCTCGTGTCTGCTTTATTTTCAACGCATACAACATCGCTTCTTGAGTGTTGTCGCGCTACTGGTATATAACACTGGGAGTCACGAAACGGGTGACAAAATTGCGTGCAGACACGCATGACGCATGATGCTTGTCCGTGTATGAATGTCTGATGTGTGTATGCACATGACAGGTCCATGACTGTGCGTTATCATTTTTAGGTTGACTCGGCCTTTTTTTCTTTTTGTTCCAATGCTTTTTCGAACGCCCCCGGAGAAACGCAAATGACATTTAATTATGAATAATAATGTCAACATTTATACTAACGGTCTATATATATATATATGTGTGTGTGTATAATTTGCATTCACTTTTCGTCTGAAAAAGTTTATCATTCACCTTGCACAACCGAAGCATGTCCTTTCGTACACGACGAGAGAATGAAAAAAGAAACGTAAAAATAAATTACACTAATTAATTCATTTAATTAGTAGTAATGCACGTTTGTGAAAAAGCATAGGCCCGTGCAAAAAATATAGAGCATTAAGAGAGAGGAAGGAGGGTTAACGTGACATTCTATGAATTGAGTTGAAACCGCAAAACATAATAGAACGACAGACCTACATAGGAGACACGAAAATTGAGTGGACGCGCGCGTCCCCGGAGCCTAATTCCCCCCTCGAGACGTGTCGTCTTTTTGCTCACAGACTGCAGCACGAGAGAGCGACGATATGGTTTCGTCTGGCTCGCACGCGATCGCGATCGACCTAGACCCTATAGACAGCCGGGTTCTAGTTCTCGCGCCTCGGCGGGCGCATTTTTTCCATTCGGCGAACGATCCATCGGGTACACGTATATATATATAGTAATGACGGACTGTAGGCGGTGGTGCGCGGGGTTTCTGGGCCGGATGAAACGCGAACGACCGACAAGGATAGAGCGAGCGCGAAGGAGAGGCGAGAAAGAAGAAGACGAAGAAGAAGAAGAGGAACAGGTTGCGCGCCCGAAGCCACTTGTATAGTTTCTACAGCGCCGGAAGTGCCGTCCTCTCCGGGGGGAAGTCGGTGCGCGGCGGCGACGGCGAGGACTCACGCGATCGGAAAAGAGCGTGCAGCAAGAGCAGCAGCGAGTCCGCCACTTTCCTTTCGCGAGAGGCGCGAGCGGCAGAGCCTTATAACGATCTTAAACATATAGCTGCTGTGGCTGCCACGCTATGCGGCTGCTATACGCAGGCGTGTATAACGCGCGTTTCTTTGACGCTTCTTTTCGCGTAATCTGTCCCGGGAGGCGCGTGATCGAGGCCTTGTTTAGGGATCGATTAAAGCCGTTTGCGGTACTACAGACGTTTACACTCAACTTCTTGCTGCCGCTGCTGCTGCCCATGCCGTGCCGCCGATGAGGCGAGCAGCCGACTTCTTTTTTCGCCGTCGTCTGCAACCTATTTATACGCGATAAAAAGAAGAACGAACAAGCTTCGACAGAACGTGTAATTGAAGTAGTCTCTCTGCACGCGGCGCGAAATCGGCGCGGATTTTCCGAGGCATGTGATTAATGCTAAGTAGGCAATATGCGTGGACGCAGTCTTATATGCTATTATTATTTTGCCGGAAAATTGCGGTACTCTATAATATAGTTGACATTACACGCTGACAGTTTAGGTTCCGCGAAGGAGAGCGACTGGAATTTCTTGGGAAAACTTCAGCCAATGTATGTGTATAAACAAGTCGACGAACTCTCTTTCTGCGAGTCACGGCCGCACTTATCATTCCTTATCAATTTATACCAGATAATGAAGGAAAATCGTGTGGCCCCGCTCGCTGCGCGCGCCTATTTGATTTACTGCATTTCTTCATAAACCGCTTTACGGCGCATTGCATTAGCCTAAAATGGACAAAAGCTACTCTCGTAAAATTTAAAATTCCCGCTCGCACGCGCGAATAATGACGTTTTAATTCCAGCCGCATAATAATGCAAACTGCGTCGCACGTATACGCTGCACTCGCTTGTACACGCGCTGCAGTCCCTCTCTAGATATATGCCGGGTTCTTGTAGCACGCGCGCGCGACTGTCGATAATTGGCACTCGAAACAAGAGAAACTCGCCGCGCGCGCGCGCTTATGTTTAACGATATCCCGTCGGGACTCTAAGGCGGCGGAAAAAGGAGGGAAACGAGGCGCGGCAACCGGGGAAGAAAAAACATACACAGTCGATCGCACGCACGCAGCTATGCATAGCACGTGCATATAATAGGCGAGCGGGCGTAAAAAAAAAGCGAAGAATTGTGGAGCGGGCGCCTTGCGAAAGTCTGGCCGAATATGTATAATAGGTGAACGCACCAGCGCGCGGCTTAATTAAATGGCCCGACGAGAGAGACGCGGAAACTGCGGCTCCGCGATCGGTTATAATAACCTGTATGTATGCATGTGTGTTCGTGCATCGTGCGCGCCGGCCGTCGAAATAATCACCGAAAAGTGCCCCGAAGTGCTGCGGCGGCAGCTGTTTCCTGTTACAAAAACGCGCTACTTACTTGGGAAAGGCAGCAGCTCCGAAAACCACGGGGGTCTTTCGTCTCTCCCTCCCCTTCTTTTACACGCGCATAATACTAGAAATTACATTCCACCTTTTTTGCTCTCCTTCGTAATTCTCGCCAAAGGCTTTAATCTTGGACTCGCACACCGCTGCTGTTATACACAAGTGCGATTTTACGCCCTCTTACATTTATCTCGCGCGCGAGGCGCCCGGCGACGCTCATATATGCGCCACTTTTATTATCATACGGAATTTTCGCACTCGTCGATGCAAGTTTTCCAGGCGTCTCTTAATCCTCTCTTCGTCGCCTGCGCGCGCGATATTCGCGTCTCCAGTGGAGCGATATAGGCAGGCAGGCAAGTAAGTGAGCGACTAATTTAACGCGCCTCGTAAAACGCGAAAATCGCGCGCTCTCGCTCGTAAAGGATGAGTGTTTCGGGCATTATCCCGCGCGACTCGTTGGCGCGTGATTCGACTCCGCGATATCGCAGTACGCGCAAAAAAGGCGATAGAAATGACGAGTCGCAAGCGCGGGAGGAGGAGAAGTTAAGAGGCTTTAAAATCGCTAAAGGCGACTTTGATTCCACGCTGAGAAATATCCTCGCGAGCGCGCGTGATAGTGATGCTGGAAAAGGCTTTTTCCGAGAGAGAGCGTCGCGTCCCCGTTTCCTCGACGTGTCTTTTTTTCCACGCGTGATTTATTTCTAGTTTTAACGGCTCTCGAAATTACGACGCTTTGTGTCCGCTATACACTCGCTGCTGCATCATATCGGCACTGTTTTTCAGTTTCCGTATAAATCATCGGCACCGCGCGCGTCATAATTAAGCCGGCTATTTTCAATCGTTTATTTTAACGCTCTCCGCAAGGACCCCACACATACACCGCGAGTAAACAATCACGGTTCTGCGTAGCATCAACGCGCCGCTGCGACATAAAAAAGCTTTCAAGAAAATCCGAGTGCTATGCGCGCATAGTGTCTCTCCTCTGCTTCTCCTCCTCTTTCTCTCCACACTCGGCTACCCCGCGTGCGTGGATTTTCCGTTTCCGTCGCGCCGCGTTCTCGCTCGCGACTGCTTCTCGTCTCTTCCGGGTCGTCTCTCCCCGTGCACAATGGCGATTTCCGGCTCGTCGCGCGAGCTCCGCGCGTCCGGGAAGGATTTTTCCAGGCGCGCACGCGCGCAGCCGCGTGAGTGACGTGCGCGCACGCAGGGGAGCGAGGCACACAGCTCCGTCGGCGTCGAAGAAAAGGGACAGGGAAGAGGAGGAGGTGGAGCAAGAGGAGGAGAAGATTGCGGCGACGTGCGTTGATATGCGGGACTCGGGCGTGCATGCACACACGCGGAACCGTCAAGGAGATTACACCTCGGGGTCCTGCGCTCGTCGTCTTTGGGCCCAATCTCGCGGACGGGGAGAAAAGGAGGCAGAAAACGCGGCGAGAAGAGGAAGGAGGGAGACGAGCTGCTCTCCTCAAGATCTGCGTTCTCATTTGTCTCCTTCTCTCCTGCGCTCGCACAGCCACCGCGAGCCTCTTTCATTTCTTTCCACGTATCTCCCTTTATCTCTCTCTCTCGCTCGCTCCCTCGCGCTCTTTATCCTCCCGCACGCACTGCACGCAGTCGCCTCGTTTTCGTCCGTCTCGCTCGCTTTTTTCTTCTCTCTCTCTCCCCACTTGCGCGCGCGATCTTTAAAGGGCCTCCTCTCTCTCGCACCGGCCCCGAATCCCTCATTGTCGACTCGGTAATTCGAGGAGGATCGAAATAACCCATTATCCAGTAATGAGCGGCGCATTCGCGTCCCCCGTTGTGGCGGCGACGCGGCCCCTTGTGCGCGAGAAATGCGCTTATAGAAAACGGACCCCGTTACGTACCCCGAGAAATCGCCCTTCCTTCTCTTCGCGCGTCTCTCTCTCCTCCTCGTCTTCGGCCCCCCTTTTTCAATTCATCTCTTGATGATTCCCGCTGCACTGGCTGCGCTGCTGCATCTTTATCTCGCCTCGAAATTATTTATCCTCTTTCACGGACACACGACGAGCCTGCCATTAGTCACGAGGACTGAGAAATTTTTAATTAATCTTCGACATTTTCATGTACCAAGAGCATCATCACACACGACTTGAACCGGGAACAAAAGGGTACCAGTATAATATATTTCATTAATGCGTATAGAGTATATTTCCATAATATACGCTATATATACACGTGATTACAATTAAAAATATATAACGACCTTTCCCACAATAACACACGCATCCGCAAATAACTCTATGAATGAAATTATAAATAGCAGAAAAGAAGGGAATATCAATTACAGTTATACAATATCTAGCCAGCATGAATGAATGAATGGCAGCACAAGTGCATGCTATATATGCTTGTATACATACGCGCTACAGCGCGCACGCGAGAGTGCATCGAACGGAGTGTCGGAGAGCCCCGCCGGCACAGCTGGCGCCATCTCTCGGCGAGTCGCGGAACTAGCGCGGCAGCAGCAGCTTCTCGCTGGCTCACTGAAGGTCCCGCGTTAACCGTTGCACAGTATATACCTACACCATATTATACACACGCGCTCGTAGCAGGTATTTGCTCGCAATCGTTCTCTCTCTCTCCTGCTCGCTTTTTTCCCGGGGGCACGTTTTTCAGAGACCATCGTACAGTGACGGCCGTTCTTTCCTGAATGGGACGCACGCACGCGCGCTCGGGCAGAAGTTTGACGTCACGATCGAGTTGCAAAGGGACGAGATTCGCGATCGTTAATCGTCTGCCGGGGCTCCGAAAAATTATGACTCGCAAAGAAGCGACGCGCGGCATCGCAAGTCAACCGTTGAGCTGCCGTAGCCGCAGCCGCTGCTTTTTTGTCGCCTATGGGGACAAGAGAGCGAGCGCGATGGAGAGAAGAAGGAAAAAAAACACACCTCATTCCACCTGATTAAGCTGACGGTCGCGTTAATTTCACGTTGGTTTTTGGTTAATCGCCCGTGCGCGCTTTTTTCCTCCTTAATGGCGATAAACACAATTGACACGAATATTAAGGCCGTTTCCGCTTTTTTCCCCCGCCTCATGGGACTCGCTCTCCTAAAACGGAGATTTGGAGCGCAATTAAGGGCGCTCTAATAGGCTTTTTTCCATTTCAATTTTTTTTCTTCCCTGTAGGCGGGACTACCTCTCTTTTGTGAAAGCGGGAAAATTAAGCGGTCCGCTCGGAGGCGCATTAAAAAGGCTGTAATCAACTTGTTTTTTTTTTGTTCGTAGAAATTTACGTTTAATGTATAACGCACGCTTCGAGTTGACGACTTGTAATTTTTCTCGCTCGGCCGCTACTCCGACAGTTTCGGTAAACGTTCTAACGAAGATAAATCTCGAAGATTACTGCATTGCATTTTACGAGTTTTTCTTTATTACGAATTTCATACACACATACAGAGGGCAACGGTACTTCCTAAACATCTCGCTGCAACAGCCATTAAAGCGCTTTTGCTCGCGCGTCTCCAACTCGACGAGCGCGCTAAACGTTCGCGCGAAGGGACGACCTTAACTCGCCGCGAACAAAAACGCGATGAAAAGACACTTTAATATCCCCTTCTCGCGCGGCAGTCCCTTCGGCGAAAAGCCGTAAAGCGAGTGTACTACTCGCTGGCTTGCGCGAGCAGCTAGTGCGCGCCCAATATTCTCTACTCTGGCGAGCGGAAATCTGCATGAAAAAGGCGAAGCGCGAAGTTTTTCCGAGAATTGACTTCTCGATCGCGCGTTGGATATTTTTCAAAGCTCGCTCGCGCGAAATATCCCATTCGAGCGCGAGCGAGATCAGGACCATTAATGCCTGGCAAGTACTCGCTAATGCAGCGCGGCGTGACATCGTCGACGTCTGGAGGAGAGCGACGTCTCGACACTGATCGTACCGAGCCAACTCGAGAGCTACAAAAGCCACCCTAGTGAGGATAAGTGCGCGCGCTGGGATGTCTGTGTGCATGTAATATTGCCGCGCGCTCGGATTATTATTCCGCTTGCATGATAACTTTCAATAGCGATTTCCTTTGAAGACTCGTTAAACGGCCGTATCCCTTGCTTATATATACATTCACCAGTCTGACGAGAAATATATTTAATGTATTTTCTTCTTCGCGTTCATTTAGAATAATTACGAATTGTATGATTGTTATCTTTAAATTTTAAATACCTCGTAAGTTAAGAGTGAAAATTACTATTACATGAATATTAAACTTGTATAAAAAAAGTTTCAAAGCACGCAACATCCCGCAGACCACTCGAAAAATATTAATCCTTTGTGCTTTGACCGTATTAACTCCAGTGACTCTTCATAATGCAATTGTTCCGTACAATGTATATACCAGCCGTGTAAAAACCTGCAGGACTTTCCCACGAGGGGCGACAAAAAGCGTATTCTCGAGAGAGCGGCCGCGTAGTCGTGCTAATGTCCTAATCAAGGGTTCAAGCATGTGCTAATTCACGCGGTGCGCCTTTCTTTTTTCATCCTCCTCTCTCGAGGAGTTTTGACTGTGGGGCGCGACTCGTCCTTTTGCATTTTCTCGTGTCTCTCTCCTGCAGCCGGCTCTTTCTCGCCTCGGCGGTTCATATCGCGCACAGCACAATGCACCCGAATGCGCTCGCCTCGCTACCTGTTCATAAGCCGCGGCACGGGAGGAGGGAGGGGAGCACGAGAGCGCGATAGTCTCTGACACGTCGAGCCAAAGTCCTTGGCTCTTCTCTTAATTTCGGGCTTTCGTCCAGCGTCGAGGATTAATGGGGCCTTGGAGAGTGAGAGAGAGAGAGGCCCCTCAGATCCCATATACTCTTTCTCCTTATTCTTCCATCTCTTCCTCCTCCTCTTTCTTTTTCATCATTTTTTTTCCTTCTTTTAAACCTCCCTATCTCTCCTTTTCTCTCTCTTGCTCGCTCGCTCGAGCTCGCTCCTCCTTAACTCGCCCCATTTCGTCCCTCTCACTCTCGCTGCCGGCCGCGTTACCAGGTTCCCCGAAGCCAGGAATGCCATAATCTAGATAACCGCGGCCATAATGGAATACCTGGGCAGCGGCGGTGGCGGCGCAGAGTCGCCTCTCTTTCCCGTCGACGAGGTAAACGACGACGCGCGCGGGCCGCTGCGGCGACGGCTCGAGACGCGCAACAACAACGGCGACGGCAGTTGTGCGCGCCTTCTACTTCGTTGCGCGCACACCTTTTTATCTGCTCCTCGATTTTGCCCCTCCTACTTCATGCCTCCTCTCGTCGCCTCGTCGCGTCTTTTTTAGGATCTCCCCGGCTTTCTCACCCGCCGCTGTCTGTCTCTCACTCACTCTCTCGCGCTCCTTAAGACGTATAAAAGCAAGCAAAAATTCTGATAACACCACGACGTTTTGTTAGTTTTGCTTCCTATGAAAACCATAACCCTGTACCTTGAATAAGGACGCCTTAGAAAATGGAAGGCTCTATTGGCGTGCCACGGAGTATGTTTACTTTTTGCAACCGGCTAATTAGCGGCGAAAGTACCTGGCGACATTTTCGAGGCATAAACTTTGAGATAATTGGTGAATTTTTTTTTTTTTTTTTTTTTTTTTTTTCAAGAGACCGCGAGCGCAAATTTAAAACTTTCTCGTTAGCCTCTCAGGTCGCGCACAGAGATGGCGAAATATCCGTGTGTATAATATTTAACAATTAAAATGTACACTTTGCGGAAATAAAGGAAAATAAAAACAAATTGGATAGAGAAAGTAAACAATATGAAATTTCGCGGCGCGCTTTATGCTCCAGCTAATAGGACCAGGACGCGAATACATCCTGCACTGCGAGAAAATTAGAGAGCGAAATTCACGCGTTTATGAGCTTTTTATTGTACCCCTTTCACGCCTAAAGAAAAAAATCAGGCCTCTAGCGCGCGTGCACAAAATCCCTCATCTCTTTATTCGTCCTGAGATGAAAAAATTCTTTCAGAAAGTTTTTTTCATCCTCCAAATCGCGCCCAGTTATGCGAGCAATATATAACGCACAAAGCGTTCTTGCGAGATTTCATCTTGCGTATATATATATTATACGTGTGGAACAAGAGGCGCGCACCAACGATTCTCCTTGGCATCCCTGCACACCGGACATCAGAAACATTCCCCGCGTGGAGTCCGAAAAAAGGCAGTCGCGTGTCATTTTTCCGTATACACGGAGAGAGAGAGAGAGAGAGAGAGGAAAATTTTTGCTCCGCCAAGGCTTCATCCCTCCTCCTCCTCGATTCGCCGGGCTTTGTGCACCAAGGGTTTACAGAGGGGTCGCTGTGTGTCCTTACACAGAGCGAGAGAAGGAGGGAGAAGGTTCGCTCGCTCGGGTCATTCGCGACGAGGGGGAACGCGCAGGCAACGCGGTGGCGAAGGCGAAGGAAACGTGTGCGTGATGGCCAGCCGGCTGTGCGTGAAAGGGCTTTTGCTGCTGCCGCTGCTGCAGAGGGTCAGCCGCGTGAGCGCGAAGACGCGCCGCGATATTTCATAGGTTCAATGGGATCTGATATTAATGCCTGACATTGGCAGCAGCCGCAGCGATACGCACACTCGTGATTTTAATTTCAGATAAATTTCACTCGTCAATTATTAGCTGGATTAACGGGGGTGCTTCTCTTTCGCTTCTCGCTTTTTTCCCTGGCTTTGTTTGAGAGAAATTAATTCTTTCTCGCGGGAAACCGACCGCTGCGCGGCGCTCGCAGGCTATTAAGATGAATAGTTGCAATCGTTGCGAGCTGTAGCGTACAGATTTTTATCGGGTGAGACGATATTAATTGTGCTGCGCCATCAGTCGGATTGAAACGCGCTCGATAAATTGATATCCGTGCACGCGCGCGGTTCAACTAATGCCGCGAAATTTTTCATTGTAATAATATGCCATTCTCGCATAAGCAAGCGAGAAGAAGAAGGCCGAAAGATCTCTGCCGCGCGCTCGGCTGCGAGCTAATTTATGGTCGTACGTAGGGGTCATAAAACTCGGCGTAAATCAGCTTTAAAACTGTTTTTCGAACGCTTAAAAATTGCCATTATATACCGCAGAAGCTCGCCCGCGCGTGCGCGCGCGGCGCACTTATATATTTATTCAAACAGATATTTTCTCACTTCTGGACCCAGAACTCGTAAATATCGCCTTTGTTCCGTTCTGGCAGAGCGATATCCACGGGCCGGCCCGGCGATCATCATAAAAGAACAATCTATATTCGATCGTCCAACGCACACGCGCATATAATTAAAATCCGCATAAGCGCGCGGCGTTTGCCGATAGTTTCACGCAATCGGCCGATTTACATAATCTATCCTAAGAGGCTATTTCATTAATTCCAATGGAGCCCATTTCCATATTAAGAGCGGGCGTATATGCCGAGCTAGAGGGATATAATACCCGTGCGCAGAGTGTGTCCTGTCGCCTCTCTCTCTCAGCGGAAGGCATCGCTCGGCGCTCGTTACTCTTCTTCCTCTCCGTGTGTATATATATACTCTCCCTCCTCCTCCGCCTCCTCGTTAGCCGGCTCGCGGCCGAAGCGTGAAATATCCGAAATTTCATCTCTCGCTGCCGCACGCCTTATCTCGGCCGATCCTCGGAAAAACACGTGTAAAGCGTAACTAACGACGTTTTTCGTCCACGTGCGAGAAGAAAGCGAGAGAGACATTATAGCCTACCGCACGCGCCATACGGGCGGCGTGAAAAAAAATGAGGAGGAAGAAGTCGGAGGAGAGAAGGAGGAGGAGTGAAAATTATGGTTTAGCATATATGTATGCGCGCGAGTAGCCGAATTCGTGACATGTGCCATGGGCGGACCGCGGCGCCGCTGCTCGAAAAGTCACAAAGTCGTTTGGGGGCTTTCGCCGTGTGTGATGTGCGCTCGGCTCGAGAGCCGCGCGTGTTTCGTCGAAAAACGAAAAACGGATATGAGCGGCGAGAGCGGGAGGGACAAAGGGACCGTTTTAGAGTACACAAAAGTATATGTATATTCCGGCACACTCGAGAGACCTTTCTTTTTTCTCGGCGCGGTTTTCGAATGGATTTTCGAAAGAAAGATGAATATAAATCATGTTCCCGGAGAAGAGGACCGCGCAGAGTTTATCGTATTGATTAGCATACGATTATTATGATTCTTTATGCGCGAATAGAATCGTTAGTAACCTCTGTAATCCCTCGCCATATGAAATTCCGCGAATGATTAACTGTCGCGTAAAAACAAAATCGTAAACAAAATCGTTCCGATTTCTTTTTATCGCCATCATAGCCGCCGTAAACCTTACATAAACATATATTTTCGATCGCACGAGGCGACTTTTAATCTCGATTTTAGATATCCGCGGCGCGGAGTGAAAAATAAAAGGACAAAATAATGTTGTAAAAGGAAGTGAGGGCGTTGAGTTTCAAATCCCCGGCAGCATGGAAAACGACTTAAAGTTCGACGTCGGGCCCATAGGGCACATTGGTGAGGCTGCTTCGTGGAATAAGGCGCGGACCTCCTTCGAAGGAGCAGCAGCTCGCCTATTTTTTGCCGGGCAGCAAAAATGGAAAAAGGCTAGACGAGCGAGACACACGAGAGACAACAACAGCCGCCTCGACGGCAGCCAGCACCACCACCGCATGCACGCATATCGGGCTTCTCCTTCTCTCACGGAGATAGGCGTATACGCGGGAGCCGGCTACTCCGCGATATCGGATTACCTGTACCCGCACACGTATGTGTGTATGCGTGCACGTATAGTGTGCGTGCGCCGCAGCTTCTTCCACACATGAGGCCGCGCTGGCGGCATGTGCGCCCTTGGTCAGCCTCCGATAATCGGCCTCCGGCGAACGCGCATATGTGTGTGTGTATGCGCGGGGGCCCTTTCTTCCCGAGCGCACACGCGGGATGACGATAAAAACCCGCGCTATCGGCGATAACGCACGTTGGGGGCTACGCTAATAAGGCGGTTCTCAGGCGCCCGCGCGCTTACACATATATACATATAGGTCTTGACGCAACGTGGCCGTTTTTTTATACGCTTTGATAAGTAGAGCTGCGTCATTAGGCCCTGTATATACACTCTCGCTGGCTCCTTTTGCGTTTCTTCGACTGCGTGCGCGGCTTTTCTTACGGCTGATTAGATGCCACTTTCTGCCACGCTGCTTTGGAAGATAATGTAGCCGCTGGAAGGGAGGCGAGATAGAAATTTGCTTCTTCTTTATGCCCGAGAGTCGGATTACGAAGCGTGCGTTTTTTTTGCCGAGCGCGAGGTAAGCGGAAAAGATGATAAATACTAAGTATGCCTAAAAACTATACGATGAATGGTTGATTGATGCCAGCGCGAGAATAACCTGCTTGGAGAACGGAATCTGGAATTTAAATGAAAAGAGAAGCCTCGCTCGTGGAGTTAACAAATGTGCCTGGAAAAAAGCACGCGATCGGAGGAATTTATCGGGGACCGTTGATAAATCATTTTTTCCAAAGTGATTTTTTTCTAACCGCGGTGTTAATTAAACATACGAGACTCCGAGTGGCGCGATTCATTAAATGGCGCGCGGCGACCGCATATAGCTACCGGGGGGGAGAGCGATAGCTCATTCAGAGTCCGCGAGCATAATCGCTATAAATTAAAATACATTAAAAGCCCATCAATCGCTAAATGCACTGATAAATATATGTAAAAGTGTGGTAGCCTCTCTCTCTGATGGGAGACGCGGCCATATACGCAGGGCACGCGCGCTCTGCAGCGAATCCTAAATCCCCCTTCCAGGCCGCTTTAGCGGCGGCGCAGATAAATCACGCGAGAGCGACAGCAGCAGCAGATTCCACGCGCAAGAAGAGCCAGGCGAATCAAACACTTTGATACGCACAGCCAATGAATACAAATCGGCAGTATAGAGAGAGAGAGCGAGAGCAAAACCGTCATTAAGCACGCGCGCAAGCGTGCGCCAGCCCCGGCTTCATGAAATTCCAATAGAGCGCCGCGCGCGCGATTCCGAAACCGCGGGCGTAAAAAGCGCTAATTACGATTCGCGCGTGCGCACCGTCCTGGGATCATCCTTATTCAGAGGCTGAATGCATGGCGACTTTGTGAGATCCCGTCCGTCCCCCAAGAGAGACAGACACGCCATCACGAGCGAGCTAGCGAATTACGCAGGAAGGGAGAAAGGGTTGCACCGCCGGCATCACTTATTGTTACGCAAACGCGCGTGACCGTGCGTCGCGTACTGGACGCATGCGGTGCGAGGAATTCGGGTAGCGCAGTAGCTCGTGCATGGTAATTCGTCCCTGCGTATATATGCATACGTCTCTCGTCATTGTCGGCTAATGTTGCAGTGCACAGGCGTGAAAGGTCGACTCTCTTTCTTCTTGCGGCGATCCTCTTTTTCTTTTCTCTTCCTCCTTGTTCGCCGTCGTCGCACAACTGAACAGTTACGTGTAAATTAGCGAAAAAGTAAATGAGGTGCTTGAAGAAACCTGTTGTTCTTTCGTACATTGTGAAGAAATAATTACTTCATTATTTTTTTGTTATTATTGCGCCGGTTAAAAAAACTCGTATATTTAATTCTCTATTTTTTACTTCGATATATATAATAACAATAATAATAGCTGGCTCCGAGGATGCATATTTTATATATAATTTACTTTTTTTTATATAAGAGACAGGTAAAAAGTGTGTCAAGTATAATGGCATTTAATTAACCTTTCCTTTGTTAAATTTTGCATCTCGCACGAGATTTTAACGGTTGATCCCGCCGCTAGAGAGGACCGAATTATCCCGAGAAAATATGGCTGGCCACGCGCGCAATTTGAGCAAATAAACAATCCGGAATCCATCAAAATTAATTAGCGCAAGCGAATTAACGAGGCGACAGAGAGGGAGAGGGATCAGTGAAAGAAGCCGACGACGGGGCCGAAAAAAAAGTTGACCGGTACTTTCACACCTCCGTCGACACTATAAATTTATCACCTATAGATTCTTTGACAGGCGCGAGAGCCTTGGCAAATTGAATTCCCGACCGCCGAAATTAATTTAGGGTTTCGTTAATGCAGCTCTCGCGCGTGCAAGAGCGTATGTATGTCGCAAGAGTGGTGCACTTTTCTGCTGGCTCGCGCCGCATTAAAGTGCGTGTATTACGAAAGTGTCTCGAGTGCAACGACGAGCGCGCAGGCCGTTAAAAAACCCTATACCCTTTCTCTCTTGCTCGGTCTCGTTACCGGGCTCACTCTCTCAGTTGCGGCGCGCAATACGTGAGCCTTTAAATCAAAAGGCTCTCGCGCGCCCCGGTCAGATCGATCGATCCGGTAATTAAATTAACCGGCGGATCGTTGCGAGGGCGTCGGCGGCCGTCTTTCTCGCGCGCGCTGCACTCGAATAAAGCAAGTCTCGCCTGAGGCCTGTGCAGAGGGATGGATGGATGGGCGAAGAGAGAGGGCGAAATCGTTTTCTCCGCGTGCTGCTGCTGCTGCACGTGTGCGTCTATATATATAAACACACACACACACACACACACACATACAAACGGGCTGCGTGCATTCTCGTCACGGTTGGCGATTGCGCGCATACCTGTGTGTAAGAAAGTATATCAAGGTGCATCGCGTCGCGTATACGATGTCGCTATAATGTGTATAGGTAGAGCTCCCGAAGGATGGGATATCGCGGCCGTTGTTAATCCGCTCATGCCGACGTGAGCGCGCGCGTGACTTCTGTCGCGCGCGCGGCTGCAGCAGCGCTCGCTCGCTGGCGCGATTGTAATGCGAGATTTTTGTTGGCCGCTTTGCGCCGGATCTGCGATTATGGTAAATAATGCGGCTCGAGGCTCGATAATGAAGCGCGAAGCGCGCGATTTATGTACACGACCAGTTAGCCGCACTTGTGCTGTAGTGCAGTATACGCGCTCACAGGCTGCTGCTGCCGTTGCTGCGCGTCGCCCGCCGTGTTGCAGGCCGCGGGGGAAAAATATTGATTCATGCCCGACGCCGCCGCCGCCGCCGCAGCTCGACCGACCGCCAAGGAAAATTAAATTGTTTTATTGAAACGTTTTATTGAATAAAAGCCATTTTACCCATTGTCCCGAGCGCGCGGACTGAAATTAAATTGATGGACTTTTAAAATATGTAACGAGGAATTTATTAATGCGACGACACAACCCCCTTGCCTGTCGCTTTTCTGCTGGCGGATATACATTTTCGAGCGACGCTTTTGTGTATTTCGCGTTATATATATATACACTCGAAATATAATAATTAATTTAAAGGGTGTGTGATTGGTATTCGATTCATTGTCGGAAGCCGAAAAATAACGCCATCATC
This sequence comes from Torymus auratus, assembly GCA_900474315.1. Lineage (NCBI taxonomy): Eukaryota > Metazoa > Arthropoda > Insecta > Hymenoptera > Torymidae > Torymus > Torymus auratus. The sequence continues at coordinate 93,251 of UXGD01000071.1, forward strand.
CCCTATAAATGTAATTACCGAAACCGTCAGAAAAACATTCAAAGCCACGTGCATCAGTGACAGCTGCGTTCAAGAAAAATTAAGCGGACATTGTATAACCGAGCGTTAAATTCGAATGTAATATCCCGCAATAATATCTCAATCCGGCCACTTCCTCTGGAGGTCGAGTTGATCAACATGCACGCATACACATACCCAGCTGAAGTGCAAAATAACATAAGAGTACCGTTTTCGATTGTAAAGCATCAGAAACACGTCGAGGTAGAGAAAGAGAGCGACGCGTCGAGGCATCACGCAGAGAGCCTCGAAATGCTCCTTTTCTGCGCGGAACGATGCATCGTGTATCGCGCTGAATCCTGGCAAAACCCGTCCCCGAGGTGTGTACGCGCGAGCTCGGGCGAGCGGAAGCCGGCGATCAAGGCATCAACGGCCCCGACGTGCGAGAGAGAGAGAGAGAGAGAGAGAGAGGGGGAGCGCGTGCTCGTACATATATATACACGCTGGTATATAAACGCGAAAAGCACCTTATTTTCTAAGCGCGAATAATTCTCGGGCGGCGCATGCGAGTAGAAGCAAAAGGAGAGCAGCAGCCGCGTATATGCAGAAATATATAGGGGCGTATATGTACGTGCGTATATACTTTCGTAATGCCGACAAATTGTCGGGTCTGTGATGCGCTGCGTCGTAGTAGGCTCGTCACCTTCCGGCGGCATTCTTTTAAATAGGGGCCCCCCGCGATAACTTATCGACAATTGACGGTAATTCCAGGCCGGGGCGCGAGCGCGTGCACATATATATGTGCATGCACGTCGCGGTGGAGACTCTGCGATATCGCGAAGAAACGATTTCTCGTTTCTCGCCGCCGCCGCCGCAGCCTCCCTTCTTCCTCCTTTATATCTCGCTGGCTTGCGGCTGTAATCGAGAGCAGCGAGCCAGACTCGCTGCTCGCTCCGACATCGCCGCGGGAATGTAATTCTTCGATGAAAAAAATCCTTTTAAGGATCGCCTCCTCTCTCCCTCGCTTGCTCGCCACTTTTTCCTCGAGTTCGCTTAAAGCGCCGCACTCTCTATCGCGGCCGATCACTCAGCCCCTTTTCACCCATTATTTATTATTCTTCATATACAACGCTGGCCGTTAATTAAAAATTCATTTCACCGTGGATAAGATACCCGCGCAAGACATATATATGTATTTGCGAGAACGAGAGAGATTGATTGCTTTGTAATAGCAGCCCTGCGCCTGCGCCTCTGTATAGAAAAATAAATGCGCAATCGTAATTAAATAAAAAATATTGGGCTCTTCGTATTGATTTCCCAAACAAATTGCAACCGGATAATTCACGGCGCGTGCGCGCGCGCGTAATTTTTCATCCCGTGCAGCCGCGTTTTGTGAGGTCTATAATTACTTCATTTAGAAGTAGGTTTTCGTAAATACACTTTTTTCCACATAAATTATCATCAGTTCCGTTATTTATGCCTCAATTAAGTCAAATATTCACGAAAAAAAAACACTTAATTCCTTCTCACGGGCTAAGGCCCGCTTAATATTCCGTAGAAGAAGCAATCTGTTCCTAATGGGATGCAGGTATACATTTTAAAAAGTTCGAAACCCCCCCATCAATCTGGTCCTTTTTTTCGAGAATACCCGGGGCCACTCATTCATAAAGGAAGAGCTCCACACGAAAGCAGACTACCCGAGAGTTCATAACCATGCACACACACATGATCTACTATTTCGCCGGATAACGAGCGCAGAAAAAGTCCCTGAAAAATCGTATTTTCACGAGTCGACGCTGCTGCACCGATCCCCACTTTTTACCATGCGGGTGTTCGATATCGCAGACGGCGCGACGATCGTTCCCGAGACAACTAACATTCGTCGCGGTGCGAGAGTCCGGCTTCCCCGTATTCAACGTCTCGAGATTCGTACACAAAAGGAGATAGTGACAAATCACGCGCGCACGCCTGCGACAGAAAAATCGAGGGAGTTGCTGCTGCTGGGCGGAAGTGCTCGAACGCCATTTACCTAGGACACGACGCAACGCTGCACGCGAGATTCAAGCTGAATGGAAGCCGATCCGAGTGAATGGGATCGCGGTGGTGTTGTATATGCATGCATGTGTGTGTACCTCGAAGCTGTGAATGGCAGCACGTCGTCGTCACAGCAGCAGCAGCAGCAGTAGCAGCGAAGCACAAACGACGGAATCCGCGGTCCGCCTCGCCATTATTTCGCCGCGCTCCCCACGCGTCATATATACCTGCTGTGGGACGGAAGATCGTCCCGGGTATTTACTCTTCGCTTATATATACGCACACGCGTGTGTGTGCGTGGCAGCGTTTGCACAATACGTTAGCGGTGAATATATATACACAGAAAAATGTGGCCTCAGGCAACAATGCGCCTCGCCCTCGCTTCTCTCCGCGCGCCACAGATTTTCGGATTTGCGGTGACCGGCGCGTGTTGACTCGCCGCTCGCTGCTTTATATACCTTATATACCTCTCCTCGACGTTCTTTTTCTCTCTACTATATATAATCCATATATGAGCGAACCGCTCTGCTGGTCACCGCGACGACTACCCTCTTTTCGGATAATCTCTTCGAGGGATTTCGAGGCTTACGCTCGCCGCAGATGGTAAATAATATCGGGTTTAAATTGAGATTTTCCTGACTTCATTTATTTGTTTACGCAACAGGAGATCTCTCTATATGTATATGCGTCTTGCGGTTGCTGGGAAAAATGTCGGGAAAATTCGTATTCTCTGTCAAGTTTGCGGGCTTTTGTTGAGATACTTTTTTTTTCAAGATTCTGGATAAAAGTGGTGTTGTGTATATACGCGTGTTGCGAATACCATTATCATATTTTACAATAATTAATTTGCTTCATTATGAAAATGTAAACATATTTAACATTCATGATACACATTTATTATCTGATTACAAGGCGAAAAATTATGAAAACACATCATTCCGTCGTATTTTTCGCAATGCCATAATAATAATATAAAGATATAAATATTTAAACCATTCCCACGGTATTTCTCTCCTCTACCCTCGTTTGGCGTGATATTTCTTTTTTTATAAATTCCATTTTTATACGCATGTTTATGTAATACGGAGCGAAAATCCGGCCGAATGAAATGGGCAACCCGTGGATTCTCGCGTGAATACAACAGCGGGTGCTCTCCGCATCAGCCGCGTGCATGTATAACCATACATCTAACGATCTTTGCCACGGCTGTCTGTCGAATACACAAGACGCGAAATGGAAACACTTTTCCCGGTCCGGTCATTTTTTTCCCTCCCCCGTATACCGGTGTCCGAAGAAAAAGAAGCGAAGGTCCCCCTGCATCGGATGAATAACAAAGCGCCAGGACGGCTTTCCCTTGGCCCTGTTCTCCGCCTCTGTCTCGTGTCCAACCGTGCCGGGGGATGAAAGGAAAATATGTGTGTGTGTGTGTGCAGTATCATTCGGAAAAACGGCCCCGTTTAGCTAGAAAAGCGGCCGCGTAGATGTTGTAGCCCGCAAGCGCAGGTAACGCCTATATGTAGTTGTGTGTAGAGTTGCAGCGATGACCGGGCCGTTCCGCAAGTGCCTTTTCAGCCGTCTCTCTATATGTGTGTTCCACACACGTGAGTGGAAAACGAGACGAACGAGAGCGAGCGAGAGAGGGAAAGGAGAGCGAGCGCGCGCGACAGGGTGGGAAAGAAAGGCAGATGCAACCCCGAGGCAAGAAAAAGGCCCAGAGGCAGCTGCAGGCGTGTCGAGTGTACGCGTTGGTATTTGTGCCCCGCTGTAATAACGAAAAATCAACTGGAAGCGCGCGCGCGCGCTCACACTCGTCGATTTACCTCCGACATCGTATCTCGAGAGAGAGGGAGAGAAAGGGAAGTGAGTCGACGAAATCACACGTGAGAGAAAGGATCTTATCGTCGCGGCTTATCTACCCCTCGGGAGGCGATACGAGGAGAAAATAACAAGCCGGGTTATGTAGTGTTGAGCGCGGCGAGCCACTATTTTTTTCACACCCTATGCGCTCGCTCTATATAGAGCACCGCAGCTCGCGCACGTGCGGCGCGACACACACGCGGCCGACGTGTGAAGCTAGCGCAAAAACGAGCGGAGGAAAGGACGACGTTAAACGCGAAATTTTTTTCTCTTCCCCCGTTCGAGCGTGAGCGGGCGATAAACGAATCGCTTTTCATGGGATCGCACGCGCGCTCACGAGTGTAAATCTGATGTTGCGCGCCGTAAATTCACGGGCAGCTCGACTTTAATAACGCTTCATTAGCTGCGCTCGCGCCAGTGCTTCTCCCCTCCCTCCCTCGTGCTCGTGCGTTTTGAAAAAAATGTGTCGGATTTATCTGAGCTGAATATCGTTGTAGACTTAATGCGTTTGTGATGAGCGCTCTCTTGCGCCTCGACGCTCGGCCGTGATGTTTTAATCGAATTCCGCGGAATATGCGGCCGCGGCGGCACTTTTTTCCTGGCGTGTATGCACGCTTGCAAGGTGTGTGCAGAGCGTTAGGCGACATTATCTCGCGCTTTAAATTTTTAAAAGGCTGATTTACGCTCGGATATTGCACTCTTTTACGCCCTCTTTCCCGCGTCGACGCGCTTGACTTAAGCTATGTTTACGCTTATGCCGTACCACGAGCTATATTTTCCCGAGGACGCGTGCGTTTTAGCTTTTTCCTAAAAACGTCTAGCCGGAAACTATCTCTCTCGCGCTCACGCGAGACTTTGAGCTTTATTAAAATACGCTTTAATACGGGCGTTTAATGTTATGTAATGACGTGTAGTGGGATATTATACGCACGTGCGCCGATATTAACTTATTATACAGCTATTTTAATTAATATTTAATCGGGTCGAGCAAAACACAGTAATTTCTTGCTAATATTACGGCACTTAAAGGTGCAGGAGCGCGCGCGCGGTGGTACGATTACCATTTAAAAAATGTCTCCGTGGGCAATCATCTAATTAAGTGCATTAAAAGAGAGGGCGAAAAAGTTGCCGAGAGTAAATTTCCGGCGCGATGATAAGCCGCGCGAGGCGCTCGCGAAAAAAGCGCGATCCATAACCCGGGTCGTTAATGAACACCTCGGCGATTCTTTTTTACGCTCTCTGTCCTCTCTTTCTCTCTCTCTCCCGTCCCGCATAACTGTCCACTCGGCCGTGTCGAGTCGCTGGCTTTCGGACCGGACAAGCGGGAGAGAGACAGAGAGAGCGGGAATTATACGTCGCCGAGAGTGGTCATCGTCAAAAATAGAGCGGCCGATTATTTAGGTAGAGCAGGAACGAATGTGAATAGGATGAGAGGGATGAGAATATAAACGGGTCAAGTATAAAAAGTCACTAGCAGACTAGGACTGTACATATGAATATCAATTCGTCTCCATCGGATATTATATGTAACAAGTACCGGTCATTCTATATATTTGTTATATTACAGAGGGGGAAAAATAGCAAAGATTTACGATGGAACGTGCGGACGGCTGTACGAATAAATATATAGCGTCTTTAATTCAGCAAGCAGCTTGGGAATGAAGGCATTTCTCGCTTCATCACAAAGTACCTAATTGGTCGTAAAATACCGAGATCCTACGAAATGTTCTACGATGAGATCGAAATCTCTTCGATTCGTTAAGATGACGTAGAGTCAGCCTCGTACGCCGAAAGTGCCCACGGGGGAGGAACATATAATCGATTATCGCGAGAGACCGTTTCTTAGTCGCTCCCACTCGTTCCTCTTATACCTTTTCGCCGCGCACGGCGACGCAGCACACGCAGGCAGAGAAAGAGGCGGACGCCGAAATTTATACCTGCGCGAGGATGCACCACGAGAATGGGTGCGCCGCTAGGCTAGCGCGCCCTGGGCATTCGAAACGAAAAATATATGGTTTCCAAAAGGAACGATCAACGCGGCCGCGTCTGTGCGTATAGGCAATAGAGGAGAGAGATCGAGAAATGGGAGAGGGACACAGAGCGAGTGGAATAGACAGAGGAGGCGGAAAAAAAGGACAGGGAAAAAATGAGCGCCGAGGGAGAGCGAGCAGAAAGCGAAACCGGGCCGCGCGCGCGCGATTTCCAAAGAGAGAATGGATTCTTTGAATTTTCGAGCTCCGAAAGATTAATGCCGCTCCCTCGCGCTTCTTCGGACACATCCATAACCGCGTGTGTAGCATTATATATACACCTATCCCTGTCCCTCTCGTTCTTTCTCTCTCTTTCTCTTCTCTCTCCTCCCCGCTTGCGGAAGAAGCATTGTCGAAAGACGTTCGGACGGCCTAATGACGAATTCCCTCTTACTCCGCATGCGTAGTTATATATATACACGTACTGAGTACACGCAGCGCAGCAAGTATGCAAGAGAGACCCCCTTTCTCTGCTGCAACCGCGAGAATCGTTGCTCTCCTTCGTCTTATACATACCCTCTCTCCCGCGCGTGCTCACGGTGAGGTATATACATCCTGTCGGGCGATCGGATCGCGAGGGGATTCCTCGGGTGGTCCGCGTGCAAAGCGATAGGGAGAGCTTTGCGCTCGGGCCTGCTCGCGATGACGAATGAAGTCGCCGAAATCCCTCTTTCTCTATCTGTAATGGTGTGTGCGTGCGTGATTCCTGAGCGCATTATCGTCGATTCATTCATCGTCCCGATGACGCGAGAAAGAGAGCGCGATACGCGGTGGGTCCTTTATTATGTTCTGCTCGTGTATATGCTCGCGAGAGAAAGAGGAAGAGGAGAGAACCGCGTGTATAAGAACTCAATTTGGACCGGACGATGATTCGCTTTTAATTATTGCCGTTTGCACTTGCGCGCGGGCATTAACTAATTTGCCCTGATGCGCGTAGCTGAGATTCTTTTTAATGCCGAAATTCATTTCGATATTCAGCCTCGATTCTGAAATTCGCTTTGCGCAGTAGAATGAGAGAGAGATTGCTTTTGCTTTAATCGCTCGGACATTATCTTCGAAAATATTCTCGATATCGAGAAATTTTTGTGAGAGAACGCGCCCAAAACTTAATCATTTTGTACCGTAATAATCTTATCAAGATGCGTTTTATATATTGAAAAATAAAATTTATAACGTATACCCGACAACTCCTGGCCGACCGATTGCAAATCTATATGTACGCTTTCATTTTCAAGACTATATACTTGATAAATCGCAAAATAGTAATTAATAAATGCCATTAACGAAAAAGTCCCGGGCAGGGGGAGATTGAGGAAGAAATAAGAAGAGAAAAGAGGCGGTCGTTGCCTGCGGTCCATATAGGCCTAACCAAATATTTTTTTCGACATAATTTTGAGACATTGCGTGCTTATGCGCGCACGCGGGGTATATCAATAGGCGGATCTTATGAATATGATTAAGTAGCGCGTTTAACGAGCCGCGGAGATGCAAAATTGCCGATGAGTATCGCGCGCCGGATTTTTTAACCCGGGGAAATCGCGATTGAGGCGTGCACATACACGGGGCTCTCGGATATTTTTGTATATTTATTTTTTCGCCTCCTCCTTTTCGGCGCTTCTCGGAAGCTTTGACATTTTTTCCTTAATAAACCAGACGTAAGGGAGGTCGATTTTTAATTGAAATTCTAATTACACGCTTTCGTGGCGTCCATTTATTATGCTTTGATAAAGTTGAGGGGAGCCTTCGAAGGTCAATGACAATATTATTCACCCGAAATTTTCGGATTATTAATTTTTTCGCAATTATTATTTTTTGTTTGTTTATACACTGTTATATTTTTGACGAACCATCTTTTTAAAATGAAATTGTAAGATATATATCGCACGTATAAGTGAGAAAGATAAATAAGTCGACACTTGGACGCGCAGTAAAACAGACACAAAACATCACTTCCCGATAATTTCACCTTTCGAGAGGCATCGATTTTTCAAATTTTCCAAGACATAAGTCCTTAAAGTCCCAGAGAGCAGCAAGTCTATAATATATATATCGGGACAAAAGAGGCATTCCTCGAATCTCGAAAAAAGCCACTCGAGGGCTCCGAGAAGAGTTACACGCACCGGTCCTCCGCCTGCGGCTCTCAGCGTTTTTTTCCACAATGTCCATTGTTACCGTCACCAACAGCAGCCGTCGTCGTGACGCGGGGAGAGAAAATCTCTGCCTCTCGAACGCATATTCTCAATCGCGTTTCCTCGAGTGGCTGTGGAGCATATAAGACGCTTTTCTCGAGGAGCGTGTGTGCGTGTCGCACGTTTACGAGGAGTGCGTGAATGAGCGAGAGTGAATGATGATGATGATGAAAAAAAGGAGCCTGCGCGACACAACACACACACACACACTGCGAGAGCGATTTTGAAAAAAGCGAGTCCTCGGAAAGGTCGGAGGGGAGGTTTTTGTGTGAAAGAGGGACTCTAGGAGCGCTCTGAAAGGCACGGGCTAGTTCATAATGCCGCGGTAGGTACTTTATAATAATGTGAGAGAAGGACCTTCGGGGGTGAGCTCGATCCAGGTATACACAAACCACGTGCGCGCGCGTTTAAAGGCGAGCTAGAGAGAGTAGGAGGGATAGAGAGTTCTTTGAGAGGATCTCGCGCTTCGAGGACAAAGGTTCGTATACATCCGCACTGATGGCTCCCATTTGTCTGTAGTCTCTCTCCTCTCCCTCCAACTAAAAGGGATTGGCTTGCTCTCTAGCCTAGACGCGCTCTCAGAAAAGACGGCCCATCGTGTCGCGGCCGCGTGTGTATACCGAGTAGAAACGGAGAATGGGCCACTCGTGTGTATTGGCAGAGCCACTTGCGCGCTCTCCTCCAAATTTTCCCGAGAGCAAACAAGCCAGAGCCCCGAAATTCCTCTCGAGTAGAGCCTTTGTCGCGGTGCGAGAGGAGAGGGCGTCGTAAAGTCGTAGTCGCGCTGTGCCACGTGCGAAAACGCCGGCCGCGGAGCGAGTGTATATAAGGAGACGCTCGCGAGGGGCTGTTTACCTGGCTGCTTAGCGCGTCGTTAATAAAACAACTCGAGCGCAGGGCCCCGCCGGCAGCAGCTTTCGGCTCTTTTCGCAGCTCGTGCGACACGGGAAAGCACGGGAAAGCACACCGGCAAGCCACGAGCCGGGGAAACAGGACGTCTGTTTGATCAGGCGTGGACTTTGCGCCGCGGACGAGCTCTCTCCCGGTGAAATGGCTTTTTAAGGGGCTGCTGCTGCTGGTGCGCTTGTTTGGAAGGCCCTTCTCTTTCCCTCTCTTTCTCTCTCTCGCGGTGGGTATGTGAATATACACTTCGTTTCCTCTGCGACAGGGTTAATTGGAACGCTGCTGCTGACGACTGGTGAGGTTTTTACAAGTAATGGCTCGGGCCAGAGAGAGAGAGAGAGAGAAGAGTCCATGTGTACGATGTTTTCGTTCGATTTAAAATTAATTGAAGTCACGGATAATCTAGTTAAGCCGCTGGTAAATCAGTTAAATTGAGCGCATTTAAATTAAAAGTGCAGCGGCGCGGAGAAGTCGAATTTCTAAGGATATATCTGGAATTTAGGGTATCCGAGTAACGGATGCGAGTAGAGCTACACGTTAGACACGCTAAATCTCGTCGAGTTTGGAAAGGGGGCCGAAAAAAGTGGGAAAACGCGGGAGGTAGAAAAATTGCGCGAACTGGGTTACGTTACGGTGATTCGTAGCCTCGAATCTCGATATACGTGCACCGCGCTCGCCGCGGCTTCCTCCTCCGCGATCCCTCACTCGCGCATCTTCTTCTTCCCCCTCTCTCGCTCCTCCGCTGCAAAGCGGATCCGCGCGAAAACCGAGAAAAAGGATCCCTCGGCGACGGCCGGGGCGCGTGCGCGCGCGCGCGAGAAGCGCCGTTAAAGTCGATCGGCGCGAATTTATCGGCACCGCGGCGACAAATGACACGTGTCTCGAGGCGTCTTTACCTCGCTATCTCCCCCTCGCTAGCTCCCCCTTAGCGGGATTTCCTCTCGCGAGCGGCCGCGAGTCACGCGAGCGTTCGTGATCTCGGCACATCCTTACGGCGGGAACTGGGCGCCGTGAAAAGCGTCGCGCCGTCGGGCCGCACCGGGAAGTGACCCGAAAACGTCTCTCTCGCTCCCTCCTCGCGGGCGCACACGACAATGCCCATAAACAATGAAGCTATCTCCGGGTATCAACACGACTGCCATGGCCGCCCGAGGATCTGACCCCGTGGAACGGGGCCCTGACCTCCCCACCTCTCGACTCTCGCTCACACATAACCCGCGCGCAGGGCTATCTATACCATATCGCGCAACGACAGAAATGTCTCAATGTAGCAGGGCAGCGCCGGCCATCACGAGGGAGGAGGGAGAGACAAAGGGGGCTGCTATGCACATCTCGATGGGGCTGGACGCGCGGCCTAGCGTGTGGGTATTATATTATAGAGGCGCGCGCGAGCGCACTTGCCCGGATGATTTGTAGGCGAGCCGCCGACGGAGAGATTTTTCTCGCTCGGCCCTCTTTTACGGCCGCGCGAGCGCGAGAACACACTGAGAGATTTGATCTTTATGGGGATTTGGGAAAAATTTTTCAAATTTTTACACGCCGCGAGAACCGAGCGGGTTCCCTCTGATCTTTTTTCTCTTCCAAGTGTATAAGGGGTGTGTGTGTGTGTGATGTTCCGAGAGTCGTGCACTCGAGAGAGAGAGAAAGAGATTGATTTTTCCGTGTAGGCATGCTGTAAGCTGATGGCTCCATGTGGGAACATTGTGTCTTCACCTTTCTCCATAGTGTCGTATCCGTATCTTCAAGATTTCATTTGAATTCCTGCACGTCACCACCGGCATCTCCCATTCTTTCGTCGCCTTATATTGAGTAATCATCGTTATATAATTACTTTTTCCGAGAAGATTTATTTTAGAACCGATAATAATTAAATTTGCCTTCTTTTTCCTCACGAAAAACGCTGCCCTCTGGATTCATAACGGAGGAAAATTTAATTTCACGAAATTAATAAGCCTTTAGCTTCTTACGAATTCCTAACTATGGCGGAATTTTAATTACAAGCTGCATCGCTGCACTTAGCCCGGTTGCGCATAACAGCGTATATAAAAGCACGGCAGAAGAACAAAAGCAGAGCTACACGCCGTAGGCGGCCGAAAAAGCAGAAGTAAAATTCAACAATCAGCTCGAGTCGTGCACCTCGCGAAAATCAGGCTTTTTTGCCCTTCCTGCGCTCTTCTTTCTCCTCCCCTTGCCCCCGTATACATAACCATCAATTACACGTGTACACAGACGTATACACACGCTGAGCGCGCAGATATTCTCCCCCCAGCATTGCAAAATCGAGAAAACGCGCTAGGCGATTAACGGCTGCGCTCGCCCGCGCCGTTTACCGCGTGTGCGCCCGGAAAAACATGCGCACGCGTGCGCTAATTCGGTTTTTCCTGCAATTTGCATCGGCGGTCGAACGTATATAACTCTCCGTCGTGTGTAGCGGTAGCAGCATGCATATAGCGATCGAAAAAGCACGAGCAGAGGGCATCGCCGCCGGCGTTACGGCTGATCTTTCTCCCGCAGTACAACATGGTACCTTTTACATGCTGGAAGAGAGGTCAGCGTTACTTGCATCATTTCGCGACCTTGAGAGCCAGAGTTCTCAAGCTGCATGTATATACGTGAGAGAGAAGACACGGAGTACGACTTTACCTTCTAAAGCTAAATTTATCGCCTCTCTTTCTTTCGAGCTTTCTTTGCCCATGCAAATGCTTCCGGCACCGTGCAGTGCGTTTTCCAGCGAAAAACCGGCAATTTTACCGTCTATTTTTCTGTTCCCACTGCGCAGGCTCGTTCTCGAAATCGGCCAAAGAACGTCATTTGCATGTGGTGTGTATCCGTGCATTCGAATGTCGGTAAATTCCGTTTATTTTTTTAATATACCCCGCGCGCCGCGCGTGCGAGAAGAAGAATCCATACTTCGATAATTATTATCAGCTGGGTATTTTTTACCTGTCAGAGCCTCGCGAAACCTGTTTAAAATGCGCGCGCTAACGGTACCGCGTAAAACACTATAAACGCACGTGCACGCGCGAGCGCGAAAAAAATTGTATTTTATTCTATATGTGCAGCACGCGCGCGGGCGGTGCGAGTATATAAGTGCGTGCGTCATTAATAGCGCGAAGAGACGGCACAATGGCCGTTCGGTAAAACTCAATATCGTACACGGCTTATTAATCTCCTCGCTCCCTCTCTCCCCTCATTCACTTTTTCACTGCGCGATGGACTTTTTTCGCTTTTTCCTGCTCCCCTCTTTCTCTCTCCTCTCTCCCTCTCTTTCTCGCGCGCTCGCATGCATCCTCCCATTACAAGTCGTCAATGGGTCTCTCTCTCGCGTTCGTTCGTTCGTACGTTCGTTTGAGCATCGGCGGCGTTCTTTCTCGTATAGGCCCTTTTTGCGGCCTGCGTGCACGCTCGTGCAGTGCAAGCCCTTCGGCGGGTATATACGTCTCGCGATTTTTGCGCTGCACGCACACGGCAGCTAGACGAGAGTTGCCGTATAGTCGCGCTGCAATGTTGTATATATGTAGCAAAGCAGAGCAGAGAGGGAGAGAAGCAGCGAGCTCCGACAGGTGTGTCCGATCGGGAAAAGGGATTCATCCTTTCATCGCTCTTCGTTCCTCTCTCGCAGCCGCTGCTGCACCGCCTTTTTCTTTGCGTCCGCCCGTATTTTCTCTTTTTCGCTGTATACACACTATGTGCTGCTCCGCGAACACGAGTCACTCTCGCCGACGTTTATTTCCCTCGTTTCGCACTGCTAAATAAATGGCTTTTATATAGTAATATGATTGACGTTAAAGAAGAGCATTAAATTCTTGGCTATGTTGGTGAAATATTCATTTGGGACGTAGCATTTGATTTAAATACTATATGCGAAATTGGTGATGAGATAGAGCAATTTAATAAAACAAGAGTGCAGTTGAAGAGATGAATATGTGAAATTTAAAAATGCACTCGTGAGAATATGTATACTTGACTGCGCATGCTGCGGTTCATTTTTTTCCTTTCCGCATTGTCGCGCTCGCGGGGTCAACTTAAAATGCTAATCAGCGCATTATTTACCCAAGTTGGCCCGCCTCGCGACCCTGACGTTAAACTCGGCCGCGGAGCTCAAAGCAAGAGGCGAGAGATTACGAGGGCAAGCTAAAGATGAGCAGAGAAAGAGAGGAGGAAGATAACGAGCGAGAAAGAAGCAAGGCGGGCAACCTCGAGCGGTATCACCTGCTCCGACCCCGAAATTCAAAGGATGCTCAAGACAGAGAGAGACGGAAAGAGAGTAGGCCTTTGGCGCGGCGTCCGACATAGCTCGCGCGCGCCGGCTGATAAATTAGCGGAGCCGAGACGAGTGAGATTCGAACACGTGCATGTAAAAGTGGGGAGAAAGGGAGAGAGAGGGATGGAGGGAGAGAGAAAATCTTAGATTAGGTCGTGTCGAGATTCGAGTGCAGCGGAGAAGGGAGAGCAAAGTCGGCTCGCTGCAGTGTAGTAGACTATTTCTTTCAGCGAGTCCTCTGATCTTGCCTCCACTGTATCCTCGCTCTTGACACTCGGCGGCCAGCCACTTTAGTACTTCGTCTCTTTCTCTCCCTCTTTCTCCGTTCTACTGTACTTGCACACGCTCTCTCTGTCCCACGCCTCGCGCGCAAGCTGTCAAAGCGAGAAAAAGGACGGCAAAGAGCGAGCGGTAGAGATGCTTGTACGTTTACGTGCTCCGACTGAGCTTTTAATAGGATGCTGCAGTGACAGGCCACTGCGCTGCCGCCGACGTTGCATCGAGGCCGCAGAGCGTGTAACTCGCCTGCCGAGCTAGCGGCGAAACACACGTAATTCGGTGCGACTGGCCGTTTTACGCGCGCGCTGGCCTGTGCCTCCCTTTGCACGCATCATCGATTCGCTCGCTCGGAGAGAGAGAGGAATTTCTCTCGATGCTCTCGAGAGAGGAGCAGAGAGCGCTATTCCGAGGGTTAGCCAATGTGCCTTGGCTTTTCGCGCGTATATACAGTGCAGCCGCTCTCTTTGATGATGCCAGGGTGTTTCGGGGTCGAACGAGGCATTCCTCTCGCGACTCCGGGGTTTTAAATACTCGATGGGACTTTACGTTCGTGAACGCGATGATGAAGTTGTTTAGAAGATGGTTAGCTCGAGCTGTGGTTTTTTGTTCCGTGATATTATTGCCAGTGATTGATGACGCGAAGATGTGTGTATAGGCTCGGCAAAGACGTACGCCCCAAATTTTTTTTTATTCGTATCGCTGAAACGCATTCGTTTACATTAATTCGCATCGAATCATACGCAACCGCTGCATCCATCAAGATTTTAATTATAGATCTTGTCGGTGATACGTACTGCATGCGCGCGGGTAAAATAACGCATATACGAGTGTCGATGAAATAAAAAATTAAAAACACGGCAACGGGAGCAGCACAGACACGTGTATGTGTATCTATGTAGTGGGCGCGGCGACGGGACCCGACTCTATTTACGAAGATGTGTCCGATAACTCAATGAAAACGAACGACACGTCTCGGGAGAGGAGAGCTCGTCGAGAGCCTAGCGCAGAGCGCGACGTTTAAATGTCCGCGGCGCGACAGCTGAGGGAATACGAAAACACACGTTCGGACGCACACGCGTGCGCGACGGAAAATACGCGAGGCGGAGAATACGATAAATATTTGAAGGCAAACTAATAATAACGCCCGGGATGTCGTCGGCGAGAGGAGCGCACGCGCGTCGAGAGGGAAAAAGAGAGACAGAGCAGAGAACTTGAAAGGGAGCCGCCCGGCCAATCGCGACGCGACTGTTCATCGTAACTTCGCATAACTGTTTCTCGTATTACATCGCTCTCGCTTCTCGTTGCCTCCTTGCGTCTCTCTTCTCTCTCTCTCTTTCAGCGGCGCGCTCCCTCCTCCTCCTTCTTCTTATTCCTCCTCGCCTTTGTATCTTCATTTTTCTCAGGGCTTTTCTGCGCTTCTTTGTCCCTTTTCCCTCGCATTTCACTCGTCTCCCTCGTTCTCCCCTTTGCGCAAGCACGCTCGTTCTCTCCACGTACGCTTTTCACCGACAATTTATTATTTTTGTATGCGTATTCGACATTTCTTTTGCTCACAATTTCTGAATCATAAGGCGATTATTATTCTTTATCTTCTCTTACCCGGAAAATGTAACTGTACCTGCAATTAAGGCTCATCACCGCGTTATAAATCCCGCGTATAGCTCGTTTCTAATACAGACGGTCAGCTGATTTGTACCTCAAGTTTTTTTCACAGCATTATATTTTTTCTTCTTCCAGAAATTTACTCAACCGGCTTTATACACGTTCTATCTGAAATTGATGCAGACAATAACTCAAAATTAAGCGATGCTCCCCGCATATTTATGTATACATAAACTCTAATAAGATTGCACATAATGCGCGTGTATATTATAAATAAGTATATCGCGTGCGCTTATTTTTTTCCTCTTTTTTCTTGCGCGCCGCGCGATCGGCCCCTCAAGCAACGCGCAAATCGAGAAAAAAGCCACTTTCCCTCTCTTTCTCTCTCCTTGCGGATTCCTCGGGCTTTTTCATCCCGCTCCGAAAAGTCAAACACGAGGGGTTTCTCTCTCTTCGCGGCGATAATTTCGCGAAAGAAGAAGAAAGAGCGGCGCGGAGAGGAGAGATAGAGAAAGAGAGAGAAAAAAAGGGAAAAACGTGCCCCGGGGCGACGACGCCTTCGCCTCCGCTTGCGTCGCCTCCGCGTGGGAATGGATCGGCGTCTCTCTTACTCTCTCGAGAAGAGAGCGCTTCTCTTCATCATCTCCCTCTCTCTTTTTCTCGCTCTTTCGCAGCGAGCGCGAGTTCAGGCGAAATCCGAGCACCCGAGGGAAGCAATCGAAGTATCGGCGGCCTTAACTACCGATGATCGTTCCGGGCAGGTGCAAACGGGACGCGCGCGCTCTCTTTCTCTCTCTTTCTCTCCTCGCTTCTCGCGCGAAATCCGCTTGTCCGCTGCCACCTCCGTTCGGCTACCAGCCTCTCTCTCTCTCTCTCTCTCCCTCTCGCCTCTTTCCGCTTCGTTTGATTACCGAGTACCGAATGCGAGAAACCGATTTTCGGAATGCAGAATGTGTGATTTCGAGCGGCTCGTATTATACATACACGCGATACATCACGCACTCTCGCCGCTTTGTATATTGTACAGAGAGTTTCGGAGAAAGAAATTTGTTTGTCCTTAGCATATTATACATCTGCGATCGCTCAGAGCTGCGATAAGTTCCATTAGCTGTTTATATATACGGCCGAGTGCGAAATAACACTTGAGCTGTTTACACTTGGATAGAGTTTGATCGATGCAAATGTACATGGTGAGCGCGCTGCGCGGCCTGTCGGGTAAGAAGAGATTTTAATCGCCGATGCGGGGTTATATATCGCTCCGCTGCATTTACATAATAAGCTCCGCGATTGTTTAGGCTGCGGCGAGCATGTCTGATTAGAATTTTAAACGGGAAACAATTAGCTCGAACGTTCTTTGATCCATTATCAAGGTTTACTCATGCATAAGCAGTTTATATTGACTCGCCTCGATGTAATTATTGTACCCGATATGCTGAGATCGGATCAATTTGTTACAACAATAATTATACGAATGCGAAGAATTTTCAGCAATGTTTATATACACAGCAAAGTAAGCCAAAACGAATTCCACCAAAGTCCCGTGAGATATAGCCATAAATTACTCAGAGGCGGCAACAACGAAGCAGGACATTTATATGCACATAGAATTCAGAGCAGTAAAACACTTTGCACTTCTAACTCCATCAAGTAAAATCACGTCGCGGACTCCATAATCCAATGTAAAATGCAAAAGCCCGCTTGCGCTAGTGTTGGCTTGATACTGCCGCTCCGACTCTTGAGGAGAGCCCATGTATAACACGGCAAAGACCCGCAGACTGGCGCTTTATCTTCTTTAAGCTCGTGTATGACGTAGCCGAGGATATAAAGCTTTGCTCTCGCGCGAGAGCGAACTTTTCCGCGCACGCGGGACGAATTCGCAATCGTGGCGCGCGAGTGCATAGTGCGACACGGCGCTCTTGGTAATTGGAAGCGAGCCGGCACGAGCTACGGTAATTTGGCTAAAGAAGCGATTTGCGGAATTTCTCATGTAGGCGCGCGGTGCTCGCTCTTTGACGCATGGCGTTCACGCGGGACTTTGATATTTCAGCCAGAATATATATATATATCTTCCTTTTACCGTCGAGCTGCCCCCTCGAGACGTTTCCGAGCTGTCGTTTCCCTGTTTGGACCAGTTATACATTGTAAGAATCATTACTGCAGTTTCTTTGAAATAAAAATTTTTAATAAAAAGAACTCAATCCGAGTTTGCTAAATGCATTATTTAACATGTATGTACGTTCGGCCATTGTGATTACGGTAGAGTGCAGAGCACAACACACATGTAGCGAGGGCTGCCGGGAGACACCTCGCGGCATATCTTAGCCTCCTCCTTTCCTCTGCTCGCGTTCCCTTTTGTATTTTTTAGTCGTGCGCACGATCTCTTCCCCTCCCGACGACGACCACCGCCTCGTCGCACGTGCGCTCCGCACTCTTTTTAGTTTCGAGAGCACACACACACACGCATGAGGCCTCCCCTCGGCGGCTTGCGAAGAAAGCGTTTCTCCTATTTCTAGACGCGCGTACGTCTCGGCGTCTCTCGCTCCCTTTTGTCTCTAATAGTGTCCGCCTTTTGCTCTTCCGAACTCGACGTATGCGTCGACAAAGACGGCGACGGGGAAATTTCGCCGTCCATATATACGTCTCGCAGGAGATCTTTTAATTTATGCCTGCAGTCGCTGATTAAACCGAACTCCGGTATTGCAGCGGCTTAAGTGAAAATTCAATCGAGCCAATGTCGTCCGAGGCGTGGAGTTGTACCGTTCCTTTTTCGGACGCGACGATCCTCTCGAGTTTCGTCTCGGTAATTAGTTTCACATCGATTCGTGTGATTTCGCCGCGGCTCTGCAACCGTGGCGAATGATGAGTCCGTTTAGAGGGAGGGACGCCAACTAGCCGTGGCCCCGCTGGATTGTAAATACGCTCGATCGTTTTTGGATGGGCCGCGATGTTAAGTGAAACTTTACGCCGAAAATCGATTTTTCAGGCCCCAAGTTCGCGCGAAGGTTCACGGTGTTTCTCGGAGATGTAAAAGAACCTTTTTCTTATAATCGTATTGTAAAAGTCTTATGGCTTTGTAATCATAAGTCAATCGGCCGTAAATTCGAGCTCATTATGAATTATAATAAAAACGTCGAAGCGACAAGCCTTGGCCATTTCGACCTTATTATTTTAATCTCGACGAGTATTCATTTTATTACGCCGATAGCCGTAAGGTATATGATAAGCGCGCGGGTATATAACGATAAAGTGGAATCAATGAAACAGCTCGCGAAACGATTATTCGAGGCAATTTCGAGAAAATTCGTAGAAGGAATTCCGCTCGCCGAATATCAAACGACGACACCCGCGCCGCCCGAGACGCAAAAAAGGCTTTTATGTAACCTTACGGCGATATAGGCGCCCG
>UXGD01000072.1:0-111417 GCA_900474315.1 Torymus auratus
TATAATTTTCAATATGGCTAGCGATATTAATTTCAGAGACATAGCAACATAAAGAAAAACTCCATGTTATTTGTATATATATATATATAGTCAAACCGTGTAAGTACTATTTATTTAAATATCGTATTGACACCTTTTATCTTACACCGACATTTTTTATTTTTGGAGTAGTGTATAGAGACTCTTGAAGGGTTTTCATCATAAATAATATTTTTAAATCTAAATTTTTGCGATATTGGTGAGTTTGAGCCGGAAATGTCCTTAAGGGTGTTCTCTAGGTTGAAACAGACGTTTAAGAATTTTTAATTTTTAAATGATGCTTTATTAATTTGATAATCCAATAGTAAGTACATGTAACAAATATATACCATAGAAGGAAAATAAAACATTTTTTTTTTTCAGATAAATTCAGTCAATATTTGTTATGATAGTGTTACAATTAAAGACAAAAACTTCAATAAGTAGCCGAATTTTTTTTATTTTTTATCTGACCTTAACGAAATGTATGAATGAAATGTATGCTTAGAATTACTCATATACATATGATGAGATTAGATTAGATTAGATTACCTATTAAAATGCTTTTCCTCGAAAATTTAGCCGTTTTTCTCCTATATAAAAAGGCATATAGATTTATCTTGAAATTAGTTTCCAAAATGATATTCACGATAACTGTCTTTTTGTGTCTTTTATCAACTTCTCTCTCAAGTAAGTGAATAAAATTTATTAATAAGATTTATTTAATAAGAAATGTAACAGAAAAACGACAATATTAATTTTTATAAGTATCACAAAAACATTTATTATTCCTTAATAACTTTATAACTTAATTTAACTCAATTTAATTTTAGGCGATGTAGTACAACATCGAGCGTCACGCATCAAATTTCGAATTGTGAACGGCCAGAATGCACAAGAGGGTCAATTTCCGCATATAGTATCTTTCCAATTGAACGTTACAGATAGGCCAGGAAGTGATCCTGAGTTTCCCTATGAACCCTTTTGTGCCGGTAGCATTCTGAACGAAAGATGGGTTTTGACGGCTGCTCATTGCGTGGAAATATTTCAGAACCAAACACGCGAGGTTCTAGATAGATTTATCGTCAAAGCAGGAAAACATGTACTCCGCGCAGTTGAGGATTCTGAACAAGCAGTTATCCTTGAATCATTTTATATTCATGAAAATTACACTAATATATTGTAAATATTTACTGAATATTATTTATTACTGTTACAAAAACAAATTTTCATTATAAGTTATAACCATTAAGATATAGTGAAATTGTTACTTTAGAAATCAAAACTCATATTTTTTTCATGCTATATGCTATATTACATTTTAAGATTTAATTTCTTGAATCTTTGCAGGAGTCATTACACGTTCAACGACATCGCTTTGATCAAAACGAAGACACCATTCAAGTTCGATAACAGAATTAATAAAATTGATCTTCCAGAAAAAGACAATGAGCCTGATGGAAACGTTATATTAGCTGGTTGGGGAACAACAGCCAATAGTACAGACGCTTCAGTTTTGCAAACCGTCACTCTACCTCTTGTGGAACGTAACACATGTAATAAGGTGATAGAGAACAGATTTAGTCAGTTTGGTTTGACTGTTGAAGATCCAGTGGTTGAAACAAATGTTTGCACTGGACCATTAAACGGCAATATTTCTGCATGTAAAGTAAGTAGGCATGGATAACTAGTAATTTTATAACACAAAGATTACCCTAGTTCTGATAGTTACACCCACAATTCAATTTGTCTATCGGCGGACGGTATCTTGTACCTACTATATGATTCCTGTTTTGAGTCAAATTCATTATAATTATGTTTATCTTGAAAGAATAACATTGCATTAGACCTGTGATAGCCTTTACTTCTTCTGTATTATGTATTTCCTAACATTTTTATGACCAATGTTTATTTCTATCTAATTTCATAAATATGATATATACATATACTAGTTTGACATTAATGGTATCCAAATTAAGTATATAAGGATTATTAGCATATTTACAAAACATAACCGGGCTATGTAGCAAAATAGTATCCAGTAGCAAGGGTCTTCACGAAAAAGGATTAGTTTCAGCAAACGCTTAGTTAAAGAGAGGCATAGTATTGAGCACAGTAAAATCGAAGAAAAAAAATTTTTAATTTAACTAGTTTCCTGTTAGCTTAACTAGGGGATGATACCTTGTTACAAACATGTTTTGTTAAAAATAAAATTTAGTATACTATTTCCGATTTTATTATAAAACAACATTGACAGATTGGCTCTTGCAAAAACCTTGCTTTTGTTGAAAAACGACGATACCATATAAAATTGAATTTACTATCTTTTTAAATCACAGAAGATGATACGTTAAGTGATAATGTCTTATTGTCTTCTATATTAAAATATTTAAATCAGATACTTTTCAATAACTCATATTTCATTGGAGGTAGACTTTATCTTGTGTGTGGAAGAATCCAAAAGTAAAGTATTTACGATTTTATTTCAGGGTGACTCAGGTGGTCCATTAATATCAATGAAACAAAACGGTAAGAAAGAAATCGTTGGCATTGTATCATGGATTGTCGAATGTGGCACAGGCGACCCTACAGTATATGTTCGTGTGTCATCTTTTATTGATTGGATTGCAGATATTATGTCTAAAAATAAGTAGTAAATTTCAGCTAATGATGCATTTAAACATTAACCTTGCTTGATTATATTCTTTTATATCTGTATTTTGAAGCTATGTTTCCTCTCTTAAAAAAGTAATGGCCGGATATTGTGAAGCCTTTATAGATTCGTTTTGATTGGTATGTAAGGAATAGGCGCGAAAATTTGCTACTTCCGCTATACATTTGAATTTTTTAAATTATTTATGCTTTGAAACATTATTTGGTTATGACAAAACTGATTAAAATGAAATCATACTGAAAAATTATAGTCATAACCTCAAAAACAAATTAGTACGCGCGCAGCGCGTTTAGATTTTGCTAGTTTCTAAAAAATTCTGTTTTTTGCCACGCAACTCTTATATTCTAACGATGTAAAAAAATTATTGAAATACAATTACGTTTATCTTATTATTTTTATAGTTATTTTTTTTAAAGACATGTAAAAAGATCGTGTTTTTGCTTCCGTTTAAGGTGCTTAAAACATTACTTTTCCATATTTTTAACAGACCATGCGTGAAACTTACTTTCTCATGCATATATACCCTGGTAAAACGGTTAACAATCTGTTGCCGTGCGTAATCCAGTAATACATTGTACTACAAGGTTTAAAGGAAAATAACGAAGACACCGTATATGTACAAACAGTTAGTGGTAAAGTAGGATTAGACTCTCTCAAATGCGAAATGTAATAGAATAACGACGAGATTACTTATTATTTTACAGGAACATTTATTATTTTTTAATAACGTAATTATTTAATTTCTATTCGCAGCAGATAAAGCATTCGCCATTCGAGATGGAAAAAAGGAAAAAGAATAGAAAATAAAAGTCACGCGTGCGCCAGACTTTAATTTTCTGAATATCGTGCAACAATAGATGACCCACACGAGAGGGAAAAGTGCGCGAAAAATAGAGGGATCGGCAGAGAAGGTGAGGGGCGGAGGGTACTTAAATAATTTCAAAAGTTGTCTGCATGTACTTATAATCGCGAACGAGTTTTCCGAGAAACGACGAAAGAACGTACCGAGTCATAAAAATTTATCTGGTTGATAGTTTCTAAAACAATATTCAAGCTTATTGTTTTGTGTGCCTTTTATCATCCTCTCCATTCAAGTAGGTAAAGGAAAATAATTGTTGGATCTTAAATAAGATATGAAACAAAGTTACGACGATATTAATTATGATTCTTATACAAAAGTTAATTGAAATTAATTTTAGCAAATGGACAGCATCCAATTTCACACGTGAATTTAAGAATTTTCATCGATCTCAGAGCTTAAGAGAGAGATTTTCTAACTTAACTAAATATTGCGAATAGTCTAGGAAGCGAACCCGAAAATTGCTACGTACATTTTTGTCTCGGTAATATTCTTAACTAACAATGAATTTTAAGCTATATCATTGTATGGAAATATATTAAAAAGCCAACCAAGGGAGTTTCCCGACAGATTAATTCTTGTATAACGAAAAAAATAATTATAACCCGTGCAGTCAAATATTCTAAATATTTAATTGCTGTTTATTCATTTAAGGTTTATAATGAAAGTTGAATACATGAACTTTCATAGTATTCTTTTGCTTTCTCAAAGAGAAAGCTTTGTAAAAGTGAAAATATTCGAATCACAGATTTGGATGAATTTCGATGTTTTGAGGTTCTTGATGGAAAATAAGATATACAGAAAAATGAAAATTTATATTAAAATATACATTTAAAAAAACTATTTGATGCACTTTATCAATTCTCTTTGAGAAAGCATTCTGCTAAAGTAGTTAGTAGCGGCTTTTATTGCTATACTAAATGAATCTTTCTTATTGCCGTAAACTTATAATAATGAAATTGTTTCTGTAAAAATAAAAATTCATATATTTTTATGCAACGGGTTATCATATTCTACATTTTAAAGTTTAATTTTTATCCAAAAATTCATAGTATAATATTCATACATTAATGACATCGCTTTGATCAAAGCGAAGGCACGATTGAAATTTAAAATAACCGTGTTGATGAAGTTGATGTGCCCTTTGGAAACGTTCTATTGGCTGGTTGCAGAACATCAGGGTGATTCTTCGGTTGAGTCAACCAGAAATTATTTTGATACTACCTTTTTTAAGAAGAAATTTCTTTTATTTCTGAATCCAATAGGTATATTTCTTGGTGCATAATTTAAAAGTGAAGTGTACATAAGTGTTGGATTATTATCATTTATAGAGCGTATGTAATGTATATTTCTCGCATTTTACTTTTTGACTATCTCTTTAGAAGCATATACTCTTCCACTCGCCGAAACTGTATACCATTAGGTACTACACCGACGCCGCTACTTCCTGTTCTCTTGCGCCGTCATAAAAAGATTTTCAATATATATATATACAACACCTTCAATCCTTCTCAAATTACGATCCCAACAAAAAGCCCATACCATCGCCCCGTCATTACATCTTCTCCGACACTTGCTCTCCGCACTTTACTTCCCATCTCTTCCCCACTCCCCCCTTGTTCCAAAAAAGAAGATCTCTCTCACACCCAGGCCATTACGTCCCCTCGAAAAAAAATTCCCTTTTAATTTCATCCCAGCCTGGATGTATGTGTGCACACGTATACACACATACACGCCCGAGTATACGACGCAATCAACGTCGCATCCGCGCGAAAAAAGAAGAAGTAGAGAGCACGTCATATACCCCTCGCAAAATAAAGAGCGCGCGTCGCGGCATTATACTCGATAACGCGCCGCAGTGGAAAAAACGAAGAAGACGAGAGAGGGAGAGAAAGTAATGGAGGCGCGCGTTCTCAGTGAAGGACGTAAATTCGCGAGTGCGCAGCGTGCGCAGTAGTGACGTATGTGTGTGCTGTATGCAAGAGTAAGGGGGCGGAGTAGCGAGAGGAGAGAGACGAGATAAGCGAGAGGACGGGTGGGTGAAAAAGACGACGACGAGGAGCCGCGAAGAAGGCTCTCGTCATTGAGCGAAAGAGGTATATAGTGTGGGCTATAGGAGACGGAGACGAGAGTGAAAGAGAATCGGGTGCTCAAGTGGCTGGCGCCTGCTATTCTCGTTTCGCGAAATGTCATTAGGCGCGTTGCCGCTTCTTCTTCGGCTTTATTTCACGCGCGAGACGCGCTATTTTCAGCCATTGTCGTGTCGTGAAATGCTCGGACGAAATGGCCTTTTATTTTATACATATATATACATGTACATTATACGGCTCTGCGTATAATGATGAGTGCAGGGGAATGAAAGAAGAATTAATTAAAAATATTGAACGTGATTTATGTATGCGATGTACGTCTGGTTGTGCGCAATTAAATATATAAAATACCCGATGGAAAGAGAGAGAGAGAGATATCGCTTTTATGAAATTATACTATACACCGGTATATTTAAATATTAAAAAGGTTATATTTGCGTGATACGCGCGGTGCTGTAAGAATATTGAAAATCGATTACACGAGGTTGAATAATAAATTGCGTACTCTGCGCTCGCGGACGGATGAGTCGACGCGTATATATATTCGATTTGCATTGTTCTGTAATGCATTGCATAATTGAACGTCTTCTGTCTGTAAGGGGACGTCTATAAGAAGATGCGTTTTAATTATACACCCGCACACTTATATAATAGCCTCCACACAACAATTTGTCATTCCACAATGCGACACCTACACTTAATTGCACCCTTGAGCGCAGTCCACAGTGAAATTTCAATCCTCGTCGCGTCGAAAGGAGCCTTTAAAGTGATTATAAAGGCTCGTGCAGCGGTGCTCCATAATAATAATCAACGAGCGAGAGAGAGAGAGAGCCAGAGCAGCCAAACGCGACTACAAACGAGCACAAAAGACTAAAGCTTCGAGCGCGCGTGCGCGCGAGCAAAAGAACTCGAGGCGAAAAAAAAACTGACAAGTACATACTATACACACGGACAAAAGGGAAAATACGAGCTTTGAGGAGAGCACGCGCACGCACGCATCACAGTCGGCGGGGGGAGATAACTCCGCGCACGAGCGTGCGGAGGCAGTTTGTCGACGCGTGTGCGACGCGTTATATATATAGATATATAGTGCGTGCGGGGAGTGAAAAAAAAAGGAGACGAGTATGGGGAGGAAAGGAGAGACGGGCGGAAAAAATGAGGCGCCTTTGCGCGCGAGCCCCGCCGCGGGCGAACTTTGCGCGCGTGGAGTTGAAAGAGGAGAGGAGAGTCGTGCGCGCAGGTAAACACGGGGGCTTCCACGCGCAAGCAGTGAGTAACACAAGATTTGGGTGCGCATCCGCGTGTGTAAGAGGGGAATCTTTTTTTCGAGGGGCGGTCTGCAGGCTGACGTGTAATTTGGGGTGATTTTAAGTAGGTATATATACTGCGTGATTCTGATTGACGGGTTTGAATGGTAGAGTGTTCGAAGATTGATATAATTATAGATCGGGTAAAGCAGTTGTTGGAATGTATAAAATATATAAACAAGGGGTTGCGCCCCACACGCTCGTCTTGTGGGAAAGCTTCGTATATTATACATATAAGGTATAAGCGCTACTACTCAGAAGTATCTTATATAATTTCGTTTCCAAGAAAAATGTTACACCTCATGGGCCGTTGACTGCTGGTCAATTATTCGGAAGTTTGAATTAATTTTCTTGCAAGTTTCGGCAAAAGGGAGTATATTGGGTCGCGAGTCGATATTGACCACTTAAAGAGTATCTACGTATTTTTGATCGGATTCGTCGGAATTTTACTGAGATTATTGGTAATTAAACTTATTCATATAGGATTATATAATATACACCGTAGAAAATGCAGTTGCAGGTTTTTGACTTGAAAGTGTAATATACTATTTTTCGGTCCTACGCCGTAAAGTTTGTTTTCACGGACCGAGTGGGGAGCTTACGTATCCGTAAGATTTTAATTTTACGGACACATATTATATTTGAAATTAAAATTTTACTGACACATGGTGATGAAATCGTATCTCAACGTTTTTAAAATGGTTCGTAAATGACGTATTTTACGGATGGTGATTGAGTATATATTTTTCATTTCTTTTATCTCGCTGAATACGAATTCGAAGCTTGATGGTCGTACACATCCGTATTAGACGTCCCATCAGTAAATTAATACTATGGTGATCGATGTTAGGGTTGTACGTAGGGTTTCTGGATATGCCAAATCTGAATTTGAAATTAAAAAAAAAAAAGTATTTCAATTACTTTTCACTGATTTTATTTTCGTATGTAGCTAAGGTGGCTTATTTTTCAGTTTCCTGCGCAAGTCGTAATTTCCTGTTCCAAAAAATGACCGCAAGAGCTGAAACAATCTCAAATTTCTGATCACTAATAGCAAATAAATGAAAAGTATTTTCAGACTTAATCGAGGTTGAGTCTAGAAGTCATAAATATTCCTAGACTCGCTTGTAATCGAGTCCGAAAATGTTTTGCACTTCCTGATTCGTTTGTGTCCAGAAATAAAAAGTTCTTTCGGAATCATTTATACACGATTGAGTCTAAAAATCCAAAACATTTTTTAATTCGATATCTAGCGTACATAATACCATTCCAAAAATGCATCGATTCTTCCCAACACGTTAAGAAATTCAGTAGACTTTTGACTCAAGTATTTCCAAACCCTCGAAGGAAACACTGAAGACGGACTGGATTCGGGAGAAAGAGCCATATTATATACGTATCGACATATTTTACATTTCCCGCTCCGTCAAAATTATAAGACCCTCTCGAGTAGTGACCATGTCTAGACAAAAAATGGGAGCGATTGTTTCAAAGTAAAAATATTCAAACTTTCATTTTCTGTGAACACGTGTGAATTTTCATTTTACTATGTGATTTCACAAGTATTAATTATTGCAAAATACTACGGAATAAATATATGACTTGCTGTTTATTCCTTCAAAAAGTTAGACTTTCTTACCAAACTGTGCAATTATAACTGTGTTGGAAACCCCATCCTTTAATTTTTAGGAACATAGTTATATCGTTGCTTTTTCCAATTCCCCAGTTACACAGCTCAGCAATTCCCAAAGAACCACCTTACCATACAATTTTAACAACAACAAAAAACACGCGACTATATACTCGCAACAAAATTTCAAAACTACCTCGCCATTATGCACTTCGCGGCACGCTGTACAGAAACTTCCGCGTGCATACACCCACTAAAGAAGCGGAGCGTGCGGAAAAGAGGGATTTCTGGCTTGACTTTGCGGAAAACACATGAGAGCGGCTTGCAAAGAGTGCAACAGCGGCGGCAGGAAAGTGATAAACGAAAAGGAGCAACGCCCGCCATCATCTCACACAACAGAAAAAGCGCCACGAGATAGGGAAAAAAAGAGAGAGAAAATGAGAAAGAAAGAAAAATATAAAAGCGTGCAGCACCAACGGCCTTTAATTTTCTGAATCACGTCCGAGAGTCGCGGCGCATAATATATACGCGGGCGCGCGAGTTGCAACAATGGGCGGCACGAGAGAGAGGGAAAAAGCGCGCGCGGAAAATATATAAAGAGAGGAACCGACGGGTATGGGTACGAGGGAAGGTATTTAAATAATTCCGCGAGCCGCTTTGTGTGTAGAAACAAAGTCGTTTGCATGTATAATCGCGTACGGGTTTTTCGAGAAAAGCCGAAAGAGAGAGAGAGAGAGCGAAATCTGCTAGGGCGCACACGCCCGCGCGGTTTTATTTCGCGCGTCAATTTGCTTATGCAAATTGCGCGTATAGCCCCCTCCCGTAATTAAATTCTGAAGTTTATCAAAATTTCAGCGCACCCGCGCGGTTATGCAGAGCAGCATGGAGGGGGGCAAAAATGTTATGAAAACTTTAATGGCCTGCGCGCACGCGCGTAATACATGCGAGCCGCTGATTGTGAACTTTATATAACGAGTAAATGATGTCATTTCGGTGATTGAAAAGCATCATGAGAAAGACTCGCAGAGTCTGCATGTATGTGCGCTGATTTTTGTTCAATTTTATGCGTTTATTATATGCGCGGGGCCGGAGTTTAAAGTTTGAAGGATGAAATTTAAATTCTTTATTGGGGAGAAACGAGAGCGCTCATAAATATACCTCCCGGTCATAATTTAAACCTTTTTAATTCGTTTTTCGCTGAAATCCTGCAATATAATGCAGTATGCACGTATGTTCAGAAAATTTTAATTTTATTCTGTCGCTTTAACGGCAATTTCGATTCGAAAAAATTTTTTTTTTCTCTCTCTTATTTTCCGCTCATAATACGTGCACGGGAATAATATCATAATTGAATACTTTTGCGATTCGCGTGTTTATCATTCAATTAAAAACGATATTCCAGGAAGCTTTTTCATTCGTATATATTTGCATTGTATACACACGGTGCGAGAGATGCAAACAAACATTTCCTTCTGTACCAGAATAAATTTTGGATATAATGCGTGATTATTTCGTTTATTTAAAATTCTTTTTTCTTTTATATACGTTTCAATAATTCTGACCTAAATTCGGGTGACGAGGAAAAACCATAAAAGCCGGATTATCAAGACATTTTTTTTACCTGCAGTTATTGCATCTCCTGAGAGAAATAAGTATTCGACCAGTTTCAATATTCGAGAGCCCAACGCAAGCCGTCGTCTAGATCGTCATAGGTTAAACTTTAACTATATTCACAGCTTTAGAACAATACTTTTCGCATATACTTGTTCAATCATACACCCTCATCATCATAGTAATTCAAATATTCAAATATAAAGTTTCACCGAAACCAGTAACCAAGCATATCCCATTTCACTCGTCTCACTTCAGGCATAGCCATAAACCAATACACGAAGAAAAATCCCAAGCCCAAGGACACAAACAGCTTTACAGCGCTATAATACCTCCCCCGAACCTCATAGACGCGGTTCTACAATCATCGCTCGTGCAGCACATTTTACAACGCGTCCCAAACCCCCGCAGCTCTTCAACATCACATTCCCTCTCTCTCTATATAAATATAAAATACTCGAGCCCATCCTCTCACCCTCGACAGCAAGATTCCACCTGATCTCCCTCCCCCCTTACCAGAAGCTAATCCGGCTCTCTTACCTCTCGCTCGCAGCAGGTGCGCGCGCGCGTGCAGGTAAAAGTCCGCCGCCGACGCCGCTCTCTCTCCCTCTGTCTACCGAGAAGTAGGTATAGATACGTATATACACGCCGGCATCAAGAGAGAGAGAGAGAGAGTGGCGAGACCACGTGGTCTGGTGGAGGGGGGCATCAGCGTTGGCGCGCGAGTGGGAGAAGGGGAACCGGAGCAGAGCGGCGCCGCCGCCACCGCCACGCTGATTAGTTGACATCCGATCGTCGTGGAGGGCGCGTCGTCGCCGCCGCCGCCTCTCTGTGCCAGTGCAGGAATATATAAGTGTGTGCTTCGCTTCAGTGCATTAATAAAAAAAAAGGTGCTTCTCCGATGCGCGTATAATATATATATAATAGTGCATTGATATATTATTGGAAATAATAATAATAATAATACTCGTGACTAGGAGCGTGCATAGAGAGGAGAGTGGCGTGCACGATGATCGGCGAGTAAAAAAGAGTGTATACGTGCGAGAGTGAGATAAAGAGATAGTGCGCGGACGAGGAGAGAGAAACCGGTGCTACGTGTATACGCGCAGTGCTGCGAGGAGATATAAGGAGTTGGAGAGAAGGAAGAGACGAATCTATAAAGAGGCTATACTTACAAGAGAACGAGAGTGTGAGAGAGCCGCCGAGGGCTCGGGAAAAAAGCCATAGCGTCGTCGAGGCGAAAAGGCGCAAATATTCCGGGGATAACGAGGAGCGCGGGCAGGGAGCGCGAGGAGGGAGGCGCATCGTCCGCGTCCTCGTCGTCGTCGTCGTCGAAGGGGACGGGACCACTGTCCTCGCCACCCTCGCCCCTCGTCGCCGAGCTTACAGCCGCCGGCAAGAGGATGTACCCGAGCAGCGCGGCCGGCATCAACGCGGCAGCTGTCGCTGCGGCAGCTGCCGCCCGGCATCCGGTAAGCACTAGCACTACTCCTTTTCTTTTTCTTTTTTTACTTTCGTTACTTATTCGTCTAGGTATTATATGCGATGTGACTTTTTGGGGCGAAAAGTCGTTTGCGCGTACCGGATTTTTCCTTTTTTTTCGAGTGATTTATATGTCGGTTCTTTTTTTTTGCTCTAGGGGAGGGTTGAGGTGGTTAGGAATGCAAGAAGGGGGAAAAGTAGAAGAAGAAAGTGAATTGTTGAGGAGGGGACGAGGCAGTGGGCTTTTGATGGAGTTTATCGATCGGTGCGTATTATATGCAGCACGTATAACACACGTGGCTCTGTTGATTATGTTTCCGCGTACGATTTGATTTGTTGCTGAGGTTTGCTGTTTAGAAACGAATACAAGTGTTTGTAAATTATGGCGTTGCGGAAATTGACTTCTTTTATTGGGAAGAAACTTAGTGTGTGAAAAATGATGACTTAAAGGTGAAGACGCGGTATCCGACGGCAAGCGGCTATAAGAATATACCGAAGCGCGCGCGCTGTTTACAGTGTTGGAAATCATAAAAACGAACATAAATTTTTGTTTGTACTTTACCAATTAATACTATACCCGTTTCCTACGCTATAATTCATCAGTGTATTTATTGCCAGGCTCGAAATATTCCTCCGTCGGGGCAATATTGTACGACATCGTTCCTTAAATATTGAACCGAGGCCGCGTTAAACATTTTCACATAGCTCCGACGCGCCGTGAAACCGTCCTGATGTATACGCGCGAGTAAACAATTTTTTCCCCCGCTTGCGAAAAAAAAATCTCTCGAGAGAAGTCGAAAGTGCAAAGAGAGAGAGAGAGACAGCCATGCTACGCGACGATGCGACGGCAGCGCAGAGGAGCCAGCCACATAGCAAAGAACCCCGTTGAATATTTCGTTCACGTTCCTACCGCCGCTGCGCCACGGAAACGATTTCGCGACTCTCGAGGAGAACACTTGAATTTTTTGCGCGCCTTCGCGGAAAGGATATTTGCATATACTTATACTCTCTCGCGCTGCCGCGCGCGTATAACTGCGCTACTGCTCCTCGAGACGTGTAATTTTTCTTCTCTTTCCCGTTTTAGCTACTGCTGTACTCGCGAGTGAATATTTCTCACGCTATATACCTGCCGTCGCGATCGATCGCCCAGACGACGACGACGAGCTGTTTACACGCGAGAATACCTCTTCGTTACACACAGCCACGCCCGTGCAGCGGACGCGTGTTCGTCACGGCAGTTTTTTTTATATAAGGAGTGAGAGAGAGAGAGAGAGAGTTCTGAGACGCGCGGTTTGTATTAATTCCGCGGTGCAGAGCAAAACCCTTGCGTGACTGAACGGTCTGTCGGGCTTTTTGTATATATGCGCTCTTCCGCGCGGATGCGGTCAAGAGGTGTATATATATATAGATACACACGCAGACGGTGAGTAAGTAACGATACAAAAAGCGAGGTTACGAAATAATGAAATTAGAGGCGGCGGAGCGATAAGCATCGTGTGTTCGCGCGCCGCGGCGAGTATATACTGATCGTATCAGCTGATTCGATCGCTCGACCCGTATATATAGCGATGCTTTTTGTCTCCGTGTACTTACTCGCTGTTGCGGATAATTATTGCTGGCGATCGCTTGGTGCCGTTTGTGTGCTGGAATTTACGTTCTCGAATAGCTGTTTTCACGCCGCCAGTCGTTTAGAGGAAGATTTAACCGTCGTTATCGCGGCTTTATGAGAGAGAGGTCTCGATTGCTTTATGACGCTTCGCAAAATTATACGATGATCATGTCTTTACGAAAAAAAAGTGTCCCGTCGTCATGACACGATTAATAAACAGATGATTATGGTGATACATTTTGCCGGTGTTGGCAAAATTATTATTTTGTCGCGTTGCCGTGACACTGTACTGCACATATATATATACGTAATGCGCGACTGTTGACAGTGTAAACAGACACGTGCTTTCTTGTAAAATATTTCAGCTCTCGGTCTTTTTTAAATACCGACGGGCGCACTTTAAATGTCTGTACACATACACACATCGCGATTTAAATATATTGTAACGCGTTGCGATATGTTTTTCGAGCGAATATATATACGAGAGAGAAAAAAAATAATGGCAGGGACGGTTAATAATTTTAGCGATGATTGCAAACATCAATTTGCACGTCGAATATATATTGCAACAAAAAAAAAGACAAATTGCCCCTGCACAATCGCTCGCGTAAACATTTATTTCGAGCTCTCGTCCCCGGAGTTAATGTAAAAAAGGTTTTTACAGTGTGTATATATGCGAAGCGTATAACGACATGCAATATTGAAATTAATCCGCAAATTAAGTTTTCAGCTCGACCGTTGCGCGTTTTGTTTATACACACACACACAGTGCAAAAAATGCATTGCCGCGCGGTGAATCAATTTTTCAGCTATATACGGAAAAATTTATATATATTTTTCCATCAGAGCGTATATAACGGGCATTTGCCGTGGAATCGATTAAAAAAAAATACTCCCAGCTGATATATTATTGCTCGCCATCGTGTTATAAAACATTTTAAATGCCTTGTTTGTAAATAAAAGCAAACCGTTGTGCATTCTAAAACCTGGAGAATTTCACACGCAGCCGTGCACAGGAGAGAAAAAAAAGGCCAACTATATATACTCGGCATTTCACGCACACCGACCAGCGCGCTTTCATTTCAATAAGTACTTACCGGGTATAATAAAGCGCTCCGGTTGCTTGCACGTGCGGGCCGTCTGCTACTGCCGGATGCTCGCGATAAATCTCCGGCGAAACATAAAAAAGCGAGCCCTGCATCGCGTTGCGTAAGTGTGCAAGTAAGTATAATAAGCACCGGCTTGTAATTGCGGCAGGTAGGTATAAGTGCTCTCGATGTGTCTATAGTGTGTGCGACACGGATGGCCCAGCGGGATATTTCGAAACGACGTAAATGAAGTGTACTTTGTACATGTTGGTTTAATGCGTGGGTCGCGCGAAGAAGAGGCGCGCTTTGTGTATAATTCTTGAATATTTTATGAGAGTGTATTAAGCGAGAGTTTGAGGAGATAAATGTGTTATTGTGAAGAGGAAGAAGAAGAAGAGTTCGCGGTTTACTTGACGAGTGTGTCAACTCTCGCGTGATGCTTATAAGAAAACTCGTTGAAATACGGTAGCTGAGATTGGTATAACGGAAGGTCGAAGTGTGCGTGATGTGGCTATATATACGAGGACATTCCGTGTACACGTGCGCCTAATTGATAGATGTGTTGTGTACTATCTCGAGTACATGTTTTCGATATATATCGAGTATGCGTATACGTGCGATAGAGGGGAAATATATAATGTTTAGAGCACAATCTCTGCCCCGAGAGCAATTTTCTCGTTAAAATTCCATCGAGTGATATATAATTGAAAAGGAATTCTTAATCGTTTAAAATGCGTTTTAACGAACGCGCTTTAATAATAATCATAATCGCGGGTCGGTTCAAAGCGACGTATCTTTATAATATAGCTCCGGGACAGAAAAATCCCAGTCACGTCGCTTAAGTACTCACTCTCTCCGATATATAATTCGATCCGATATACGTTCTTTTATAATAACCGATCGCTTTGGTCTTATCAGCGTGATGTCCGATTCGTTGAAGATGAGCTCGACACAATGCTATACGTTCCTGAAAAAAATAATCTTCCTGTCATCATCGTTTCAATGACTGCATACACGTACACTCGAATATCTCGCTCTCTACTGCCGCAGTCACATGACGCTTTTATTTACTTAATTCGCATCGCGGCTTACATAACACTTTTGTACCTTTTTATATAGAAACGCTAATTCAATGAAGGCTCGTCTCAAAAGAGCGTGCACATTTTCGACAAGGTTTATCTCTTAAGTAACACATTCCATCCGAAAGCAGATTCGACCGAACCATTATCATACATACATACATACACAGACGCCTATAATGTTTCGCGCTCCCGGCATCGCAATATGCCCGACGTTACGTGCGCGCGCTGCCGTAAAACAACTATCGTCACGCATCACCGGCCTCCTATATACAATAATGCATGCATACACTCCCGTATGCTATAGCTGGCTAAACAGAGGCTGCTCGGGCGACGGGTAATAAGCGCCTACTCACGCGCATATATACATTTTGCAACGGCCCCGAGCCTTTTTGCGCCACACGTGCAGCACGCGGTATCGAATTAACGCTAAAATCGTCGGCTGATTTACAGCGCGGTTATAGATTCCCTTTGTGTGTCGAACAGAGCGGCGGTGTGTTTCTTTGTTTTTTTATCGTTCGCGCGGCGGCAGCGGCTACTGAAATTCGATTGTTAAAAGTTCGTTTACGAGGTGCCGATCGCGTTGGCCGGGTTATTAATTTTCCGAAAATTGAGCGCGCGAGATAAGAGCTGTGGGTTGCGGCGAGAGGTGGGCCTGCGTATATATAAGGTACATAGGAGAGTGTGAATCATGCGGGTGGCAGATGTGGTCGATAAATTTTTTATTTATCGGCCTGGATTAAGAGTCGGCGGTGGGCTCTGGTTATTTTCTTTGTTGATTCAATGCGTTATATCGCGTGTCTAAGTGGATATTCGTAATTCAACGCCTATATGAGGGAAACAAATATATACTGTGGTTTAAGCGGTTTATCACACTACGCTATTGTTCTTCAAATATATATGAAATTTATTCTACACTCGGCGAAATACTTTGACGAACTAAAAAATTAATTAAAACCCATACCGCACAGTCTCCCAGCCCTAAACCGCAACGAAACCTCTCTTTCCTCCACCCTTATATACCTGCAAGAAAAAAGAACACACATAAAAAGACAAAAAAGAAACTCCACGCTCTGGAGATATCTCGGGAGTGCATCCAGCGAGCGAGCGGGTATATATATAGGTACGCGTCGTGCAATCTGCATGGGATTGTTTCTCCCTCTCTTCTCTCCTGGGGACGACTCGGGTGCGCGCAATCGCGGCGAGATCGCGCTTTTACGGCCCTGCGCTCGTTTTCATTCGGTCGCGCGCGCAATCTCATCTCGCTGAGTGCAAGCGAAGAGAGAGAGAGTCGGCAGTGCTGCAGCTTCTCGCACTTCTATTCTCCTTCCTCGCATCATCCCCCGCAGGGGTTTTATCGGCGCGAATTAATTATTTTATACGCGTGTGTTTAAAGTTGCGCGTGGTTTCAAGGTAATAAACGAATGGTTTTTTGTGTGTGTGTGATAAAATTTAGGTGCAGTATTGGTGTGTTTGGGTAGCAAAGTGCGTGGAAATTCGTTGTTGAATCCCATTTTGATAGTTTAAGCTGGCGCGCGATAATTTCGATCTGGGTAAATATAAGCAGTTCACTATTATATATATAATATACTTTTTTCTTGTTCGGGTTGAGCGGTTCTTCAGGATTCTGTTTCGTTGGGATTCGATTAGCCGTATATAAACACACCGCTGGTATGAAATCAAAGTGCAATAATTCGTACAACGTTAATTGATGAATCACCGTGGATAAATGTACTGATAAAACGATTATTGCGCGGAAGAAAACACATCACGCACGAAAGTTTTGTTTTGCTCGCCTCGAGTCTCCTTATCGCCGACACTCCAAACTCATTCATTCACGTTTTCTTGATACATACCTAGGTATATCGATGTATGTGTACGTTTCGACTGAAAATCACGTAGCCGGTCGCACAGCAGCATCACGTGCTCGAAAATTTAACGGTAGAAAAATGGGGGAGAGCGCCGAGCGACCTATTACACGTAATTTTTCAGCGCTTCCGGGCCACGCGCACCGAGAGTGCGTGCAAAATGTACATAACCGATAACGGAAGCGCGAAAATATAAAAAAAGCCAGCGCGCTATAACTCTGCGAGCTCTCGCGGAATGAAAAATATTTGGCCAGTTCGCGTGTAGGTGCAGGGTACAATGCCAGTATGTGCAGCCAAGGGAATATTATATACACATATGTACACGCGGGGCACGTTTTGAGCTTTTTTTTGCTGTTTTCGTAGCGGAGAGAGAGAGCGCGCAGTGTGTAATATGGCGGGGCCGGAAACGCTCGACTATATTGCAAAAATAAATAAAGCGGCGACTCGTGGTAGAGTTGAACGACGTATATTACATACCGTTTAGAGCTTTAAATTACAGCCCGCGTATATGTATAGCATATTTAACCGTTTTGAACGAAAGATCGCTTGTTTTTCCGCCGGCTTTTAATCATTTCTTATATATAACGTTGTTCCCTTCTTTTTTAATGAAACAGCCGCACTTGCTAATTAACTCGCTATTAGCGAGCGCTCTCGGAGAGAGGAAAAATATTTTGACATTTAATTAACTTGAGCGCGAGGCGAGGTGAAAAAAAAACGGAGGGATCGTAATAAATTCATTAAAATCAGCGTAATTACACGTTTTGCAAGACGCGCGCATGCGCGCTCTCTCTCAGCATTTCAATAATTATTCACTCTCGCCATATAATCACTCACTCCTTATTAAACATGCCGTTTCTCCCTCTTCTTTCATTCTTCCTCCGCGCGCACACATTCATTTTAATTCGACCGATAAATCACTTGCCCACGCTTATAATCTCGCGCCGATCCTCAAACCCGTTTTTCCCCTCGAACCCGCCAATATACCTATATACATATAAATATACCCAGACATATACATCCAATCTTGAATCGTCGAAACACGGTCCTTGTTATTCCATTCCCGTCAACACGAATTTGTTATAATATTTGGGCAACCTCCGCGTATCGCCTTTCCATTACGTCATTTCTCTTTGTAAGCCGATCCGTCCGCGTATATACCTGCTCTCTCTCCCTCTTCTGAAAAAAGAGCGTTCTGCTGCTGTCCCTCTCTCTCTCTCTCCCTTAACTTTTCACGGTCTAATCTGCTAATCCTATTAGCGCCCGGGGAGCCATAAAATTTCGAGCTTTCCGTCCGTCGGCTGGTGTGCGGCGGTAGGTAGTAGTATACAGG
This sequence comes from Torymus auratus, assembly GCA_900474315.1. Taxonomy (NCBI): domain Eukaryota; kingdom Metazoa; phylum Arthropoda; class Insecta; order Hymenoptera; family Torymidae; genus Torymus; species Torymus auratus. The sequence goes on from UXGD01000072.1 coordinate 18,643, forward strand.
GTACGCTTCAGAGCCGCCGGGGGAGAGAGAGATGAACGGCCAAGTGCAACGAGTGTAAACACAGGTGTCGGAGGAGGAGCGCACCGGGGGAAAAACGTTGGGGCGAGAGCTGGAGCGAGAAAAGGGAAGGACTATATATAGAGGAATTTCGCTTCGGTAGTCCAGGGGCCGTTGTACACGGGTTTGTTTGGTTAATTGCGCTTTTAATTGGATTGATATTTGAACGACGAGGGTATGTGTGCGGGGTGAGAGCACGTCGTGTTATATATTCGTTCTCGAACGCACGAGCCGTGTATAGTGGTATTAATACTTATCTTTTTTAATTCTGAAATTCGTACTCTACTGTATATTATCACTTTTGTATTAAAATGTGTAGGATTCTACGTGTATGGAATTTCGACAGGAATCGAAAATACCCTGAAAACGGGTATTTTTACATTCGATAAAAATTCGAACGATTCCACTGCTAAGGCAAAAAAAAACCCACACGCGGGCACACGAAAAGACCCGTAAAGACCAGCAGGGAAGAAATAGGAAGAAGAGCCGAGCAAAAGACGCAGGCGGATGAGAGAGAGCGAGAGAGAGAGAAAAAAAAGCCCGCGGAGAGAACGAGAAAGATAGAGATCGAGTGCGCGCTCTCCTCTCTTATACTCGCGCATTCTATCTGCTGACGCTGCTGCTTCTGCTGCTCGAGTCCAGTTTTCGACGATCCTCTCTCTCTCTTCCCATTGTGAGCGCGATCGAGTCGACACGGCTGCCGCTCCCCTCGGAGATTCCGTTCTGTTATTTCCGCTGCTCATCTGCTCTCTCTCTCTCTCCCTCCCGTTCGTTTATTTTCACGCATCGTCTCGCTTTATTTTCACCGCGCGCGCGCGCGTTTTATTCGTGATATCTTTATTTTTCTGGTAAATACTAGCGCGCTTTCTTCCTCCTCGTGCTCCGGAAATTTAGCGCTCGAGGAGGGATTGCGGAGGATATAATGCCGAGTCGACGGTTTCCGATTTACTATATTATAAAGTAAACGTTTGGATTGAAAAGCCGTCTGTAATGATGATGATGATGGTGATAGCGAGGTTCTTTGTTTACAGCGGTAAAGTCATGTAATAAAGAGTTGTAATAACTCAGCTACAAGTTAAAGTTGTTTCTTATATGTTCTTCTTAATTATTGTTGAACTTTTGTAAATATTGCAACAACACCGAACAAATATATATATAGACGCGCATCAATATAAACATTTTTATTTTACGAAAAACGACTTGGAAAGTCGCATATAAAAAGGCACAAAGGAACCTTTTGACACCGTTTCCCACTTTACGACAGCCGCCGCGCCATAAAAACAAATTTCGCATTCCTTCCAATACATGCCACCTCGGCTGCACACACCGAACCCATCCGTGCGCACCTCCGCCTTTACGACCCACCAAACACCCTCTCTCTCCTACCAACTATTCATAAAATAATTCTTCTTCCTCTCACCTCTCTCTCTCTCGGGCCAATAACGAAATAAATAAATCCGCAAAAACAAGTCCACGGCCGTAAAACCTACCTCTCGTAAACCTCCGACCTCCAGACTCTCTCTCTCTTACTCTACTTGGACCTATAAACCGATCCTTCGAGGCAGCAGCAGCCGAACTCGTTAATAACTCCCCCTGCGTTAAACGCGAGCGAGGGTTCGGAGGCCGTTAAACGCAAGCACGACGCACCTGCGTCCGCGAGCGAGCAAGGAAGTGGGTTAGGAGACGTTTGATGCGTCGCCCACATGCCGTCCCCGTTTGATGATGTAGGCCGTGTGTGCGTAGCGGAACTGTCGTGGTGTTAAAGCTCTCGTAAGGTGGCGGATCGTGGACGATTGGTGAGATTGATGTGTGCGTTTCGGTTTTAATTAATTTCGAGGTAGAATTATATGATATACTTTTTGTGGAACCGAGTTTTACACGATATTTTAATTCGATCCTGCGTTATATGTTTTTCGCGATATTCCGTGAATTTTTATAAAAACCCAGCGCGTACGTGGCATATAATTTACTTTATTTCCCTTCCAGTTAATTCCACATATATACTTTAGTCCACGGCCCTGTTAAACATTCCGAATTCATTTATACAAAATAAACATTCGATTTTCATTTCGTATTATATTAATTAAATCTTTTAATGTCATTGCGGGTGTGCATAATATTTTCACGTTCGAAATATTTATCTTTTAATATCCGCAATATGCGCTATATATAAATATATACACGTATGCTCTATACACACATGAATTCGGGGAATCGTCCCGGCGCTTATTTAAAACAAATGATTAATTAAAATAAAATTGACGGGAGCCGGTGTGTATAAGTATAGAGATACATAATACGCGGACACAATGCGAAAATGCGTATATTCGAAAAGAGCAAAATTGAAACGAACGTATATAAGCCTCCGCGATTTTTTCGCGAATTAATAAACGCGCGCGCTCGCTCTCGCGTTACGTAAAAGCGGGAGAGGTATAATCAATACCGGCACGATAATTGATTACAATAACGCGAAAGCGCGGCGGCTGCGAATTTCCAAATCGTCCGCTGAAAAAGAGACAAATAACAATGCGTATGCGTATTGCGTATACACGGACGAGACATAAAAACGGGGAACGTATATAATCATCGATAATGAAGATTACAATTTATTCGGTCCGATAAAATCCGGGCGCCGCGCATACATATATACGCGCTCGCGCGCTTGTATAAAGTTACGCGCGCGGAAACGAACGATTGTTCGCTCAAACGAGTGCGCTTGCGTATACGCACATTATTGCCGGTGTTTCGGTCGCCCGGATATGCGCACAAATATGTGTGCGTGTGTGTGTGTCTACTCGGCTCGAAAATTTCCCGCGCACGAGCATTTTACTAATGCGCATCTACACCCCGCAAAATGCATTTATATACGCGTATGTGTGTGGAAGGGAGTGTTCGGTTGGACGCGCATTTGATGGAAAAATTATTGCGCGAGCGTGGAAATCAATATAGCAAATATTAAAAATTGCCGCGTTTGTTTAATTACGAAAATGTGCGGTTGGAAATATGTCGTGTTGTTTTTAGCTTCGGTGTAATAATTAAAAATCAATTGTTTCGATATTCGAGAAATTGAAAAGCGTAAAAAATATGTTTTTTTTTTGTGATGTGATGCGTTGTCAATGTGAACGTAATATTTATTTTATTATTCGTTTGTGTATTTTATTCAATTGAGTATAATTAAAATAAGTCTGATGGATATTGTCATCGTGAGTAATAAAATAAAAATCGTTTTAAAATCACTGCAACATCTTTTCACCAATATTGAAAAAACAATGCAGCTCATGTTACTTTCTTTTACTTTGTTTTTTATTATCAAAAAAATGTAAACCGAAAACAAAACAATTTATACAACCACGACCTCACCCACACGCATCATCCAAAAATCGAAACCCTGTCACGACCGCGCGCGTTTACCGTTTATCCCATTCCCACTCTCACCCACCCAATATATATACACATCCACATACCGGCTTATATATATTTGCACAATGGAAGGTTTATAATACCGGCGCTGGGCCGCGCGCGTTCGCGCCAATTACACGTAACGCCGGCCCGTTCATTCCGCCGCGTAATTACCAATGCATATCGCGACCGGGGGAAATTGTATATACACGTGCGCGGGTGGCTCGTGTAATTTAACGATATATACGCGTTCGGTCGCTCGCTCTTGCAGAAATTAGGAGGTTTCGCGAGCACCGCCACTCCGGCAAACAATATTGCAGCCGCGCGCCGAGTGTTTCTCAGGTTTATACACGTGTGCTCAGCATAATAATATCACGATCGAGGGGCGGGAGGTAGTTTATTTTCGAGCTTCGACCGTGTACGGTATTGATTTCGAATTATCGGCGTTACGAAATCTCGTTATATAATTGTCGCTTATGTGTATGTGTGACGGGTTTAAATGGGGGTTGAGTGCGGGCTTTTCAGAGAAAACGCAGAGGGACTCATTTGTATTGTCCGTTGCTAATGATTTTTATCAGCCGCGTTTTCTAGATTTATTTACACGATGAAGCGTTATCGAGCGGTGATTCATTACGTTCTTCATTAGCAACGCGGCTATCGTGTCATCGCGGAATTAAAGTGAGAAAAACCCGATAATAAAGCACTTGTACTAGGTCTCTCGCACACTATACATCCCGACAAATATTTACACTCTACAATATAATCCTGCGCGCAACGAAAAGAATTATACTCATCGCACAAAGAAAACAAAGCGTGTATATAAGTATCGTTTCACAACTCACTCCCCTCTCATACAATACGAAATTCATTAAACATCTCTCGGCACGAGCGAAATTTCCGCGATTACTCAAACCCACACAGTGAGAACGTCTCTCGATTTCAATCCCTCTTTCTCGACCGACTTTCGCCCACAAGACAAATAGGCGGACGGGAGAATCCCATTTTTTCTCGCCCCAGGGGCGCGAGGAGGCGATTATGTCCCTCCACTCTGTCTTTCTCTATCTCTTCTTCCTCCCTCGATCGACCCGCTCACGTAGTACACGCCTCCGAGAGAAAAAGTTGGAGCACTTTTCCGATCGCAGCATGGCTCCGCTCTCTTTTGTTTCCTCTTCGTCTTTGTTCCCCGCGTCTTTTTGCTCGTCGTCGTCGTCGTTGGGGGGATGAGATGGAAGAGGCGAGGAACGACGTGTACAGCCAATTGATTCTCCCGTGATTATTGACGGAAGGTCTGGACACCCGCGCGCGACTGTTGGGCAAAGTTTGTTGGACGTTTATATATAGCACGGGTCGAAATTGCCTTCTCTTACGAGGTATTGTGTGTTCGGGACTCGACAGACTTTTGTCGGGCTGTTTAGGGGATTGCGTCATCTTTTATATTAAAACAATACGACGTAGTAATAATAATCGTTTGGTAATTCGGTCATCGCTTGTTTGAAAGCATTAAACGGTTAACGTTTTACTATACTATCGTTGAAAAATTACAGTAATCGACCAACCAAAACAAACGTATACTCTTGCATAAACAATACCGACCGCTCGTATAATATAAGCTCACATTTACAAGCTGCTATACGCAAACAATCCATATACAATCAAAACACTCGAGACATCACCGATCCGCTTCTTATTATCACTCCGCTAACGGACATAATCATCGCGCGCGATCGACATCAAATTCAATCATCAAATTCGCGTCCGCTATCAACTTCTCTTTCTCTCTCTCTCTCTTACTCACTTTCGACGAAATTACAGGCGCACTAAAACCTCCACACGTAAAATATTAGCCGATAAATTAATCAAACGCGCGTTCCCTCTATCCACAAATAATACTCGCGCCAACGCGTATATATACCCAGCCGTACTATTTTTTACGGCCGCGCAGTCGTCCACATCAAAACCCAATAAATCGTCATCGAATCGCCGCGTACATACACACGAATGGCCATTTTATGGGCGCACGCGCGCCCGCGGATTATATATATTTTACAACTATACAAATGCCACGCCTATATATACACGACGGGCTCCGGCGACCAGCCGGAAAGAGCCTTTATATTATTTCCCCCCGTAACGTGCATGTGGCGGCGGCGGCGGCGGCGGGAATTGACACAGGCCTCGCGAGCTTTGTATTTGGCGCGCGACTGTTTACGCGCGAGCTGGGCAAATATTATTTCTGTCCCGCGAATAAATAGCTTATTGATCATTACGGGATTGCAGAGAGAGAGAGAGAACGCGGTTCCCGGGAACTTTCCGTATACTGCAGCAGCGAATTATTTCCTATGTACTTACCCGCTAGTTATACTACTCCCTTTTTTAGCGCCGCGCGCGGTGGTTGAGAGTAGTAGTCGTGCAATTACGCGATTGCAAAGCCGGGGGGATGGGCGAGAGCGGCGATTGACCGCCGGTGTGCCGGGGATTATATGCGTAAATGTCGGCTGATGCCGGTGATATGTATGGTGATTTAATTCGGCTGGGAGGAGGAGGAGAGCTTTTTTTCGATTAGGAAATTGGTGGTATTAGGGGGGGAGTTGCGTGTGTGCAGTATAATTTAAAAGTGTGTTTCAATATTTGCAGTCGAGTGGCAGCATTTATGCCAGACTCGATGATTGATTATGGTGAAAGGTAGGAAATACTATAATTTTGCGTTTCTATAATGTATTATTCGTATGATTATTGAACTGTTAATAGCTAAATGATACGCTGATATTTTTATCTATTGATAAATTTAATAATGTACACATGTTAAATTCGTCATCCTATAAAAAACGAAATTTCAAGTCTTAAAACTTTTCCATTAACCCGATTGGCTCATCCAAACAAAGTATCGCGGTCGAACGCTACTTTACACCCATATACCCACCGCTATACTCGCAATCTTCGAAACCACTCATCCATTCACATCCTCTCTCTCACTCGCAGCAACACCCGAGCCATCCATTTATTTCTTCGCTCGCGCACTCAAAACCGCGTTACCGCACACTTTTCTCTCTCCCGCATCAGTATGGCAAAAACATTATCGAATCCAAAAGTGACAAATGCGCGAACATTCGCTCCGCGTGATACGCGCGAAGTGAGGAAAAATAAAGATGAAAAAGGAGTGAGAGGGGGCAAACAACGCGGTTATTGATCGGTTCCTGCGCGCGCTCATGCCGATGAATCACGTCACTCTCTTTCCGCGCGTATATACGTGAGTCAGATATACGGCGGTTTCCGAGGAAGCTTTTTACCCGTCGGATTTCGAAAAGTGCAGACACACACGGAGTGACGAAATTAGAGCGTCAGGCTTATCTCTTTCGGATGGTGATTCCGCTCGCGCTTGACGCGTGTGTGTCATTTTTATGAGGATTTGTGTATAGCAAGAGGGAGAGAGATAGAGGGCTACACGAGAGCGAGACAGTACAATATTTCTTTAATTATTGCCTCGCTCTTGAAATTTCTTGAAAATTTCTCTTTTGGTTTTTGCAGTGAATATGAAAAATATTATTGTCTTGTCTTGAAATTCTCGATCATAGTCGAGTTACATGGAATTGCGATAAAAAGCAAGTCGATTGTTTAACAAATTTGAGGTCCACGTAGAAGAGGAAAACCAAGTTACAAATATTACTGAATTTAAAAAATAATGTAATGGAATGTAATTTAATATACAAATACACTAAGTTTAATACAAAAACAATAAAATTTCGGCACAAGTATAAATAAATGCCAAATTTGAAATTTTATTTTTCCCGCCATGTATGTGCTGCTGAACAAAGTTTAGTTAATGCGCCGCCGCTAGGTGGCACACCCTCTCCCTATAGCCTCACGTACCTAAGTAAGCCGGCCTGAGGGGATGTATAGCACATCGCCGACTACCTTGCCAACCTTTATCACTCGAACATCTCGTTAGTATAGATAATCATCAGCAACTACCGAAGTTTATTGAATTGTGATTATTTCGATAAATTATTACGATTAGATAATGATAATTTATTTTCAAGACAATACAATATCAAGATTAATTTTGCTATATCTTCATCCGTTGGTGTACGGTTGATGCGCGGATTTCGACTGACTAGGGCGGGGTACCCTCGGGTGGACCTTATAATGATGGATTATTTAGATCATTTAAGATTGAATAAAAACATTTGAAACATACGTTCATACCGTATCTTTGTACGAACTTTATTAGAATAAAACTATGTTATATGAACCGTACGGAATTCTATTATCCAGCAAGCAAAAATAAAACTCTGCCACACACATTCCTATGGTCTCTAAACTCCACCTCGGAATTCATAACGCCTAAAAGTAACTGAATACCGTTGATGATTCGGCTTTGCGTGCGATAAAACGCAAAAAAAAGGAAAATTGTGTTTTTTTACCGCCAAAGAGTATTTCGTGACTGTATATATATACACACATACACACGCGCGCGTCGGCTGTCGCTCGTTGGCCCCGAAGTTAAAACCGCGCGAATCTCGATATTTGCTGCGCTGCCAGCCGTCATGCGATATGCAAAAGTTTCGACGATGATATTCCCCCACGGAAAATATCAAACGCTGCACGCACGCGCGCATAAAAGCGTATCCGAAAATCCATCGCATCGCGCGCGTACTGGTGATACGCGAAAAAAAAGGTTTTAAGTAAAATTTCTGCTGAAAAATAAACGGCGCGCACGCGTGAAATACGGTTTATCGGATAAACTGTTATATCAATAACGTATTTCTTTTTTTCTTTTTTTTTTGTAGAGGATGGTGGTGTATGTTGTGTATCGTTTAGCGTGGTGTTATACAAATAAACTTATTGTTGAGTGAATGAATTTTAAATAACGGCGATTTTGTAATTCTCAATAATATTAATCACATAATATTTTATTTACTAAAAAATCATACGGTATAGCTATAGGTAATATGGAAATCCACAGTGATCACAGCTTTCTACCATCACAGCCCAACTACACCACATTAGGCATTCGAAACACACCCCTTATTAACTTTCCCCCCCGCTCAACGTCAAAAATCACACCTTCCACACAGAGCAACCCAACCAACCACCCATCATATCCAACGGCTAGTCAAACACGGCCCCCTATATCACAAAAGAGAAGAAAAAAACAGCGCACGCAACCTTCGACCCCTGAACATACACACACAACCATATCCATCCGCGTCGGCGCACCCCTCGGTGACTCTCGGTCGGTTAATTCCTTAAATGCCCTAACACGCTTCATTCTCATCGCCGCTGCTCCACACGTTTCCCCTCTCACATATACGACCAACGGACGACGCTCGCGCAGGGAGGAAGTCGCCGGAACAAAAGAGGAACGGGGGGGTTGCGTGTCACCGAGCCCCCTCGTGCTTCCGGGGGTTAGTCGACGCTCTGCCCATTGTGCGGATCAATGGAGTAAGGAGTGGAGAGGGGGAACTGCTGGCTTGAAAAGTGCAAAATTAAGGCGCTGTCGGAACAAATTTCGATCGAATGGAGGGAAGTAGCATTACCGGGGGAGAGGCTTTGAAGTGGGCTAGATTAATCGTTTTTTTTTCTCTTTCTTCCCTTTTGTTTGTGTTTTTATTATGTATAGAGGGGTGGTTGGATTGTATACGGTCGAGTGCATTTTTTCCCCACTGATACTATATCAGTTCGTGTATTTAATTATAACGTCATTGTCAATATATACAAGTATACAGAAAATATGCAGTGTGTATACCATAGACGTTCATAAATAACCGCTCGCGGCTACAAGAATAATTATCCCCTGTATCTATATATATAAACGTGTACCGCAAACTTTCCAATCTCCCAGCGGCAATATCTCTCTCTCTCGAACTATCCGTTCCTCCGCACCGCGGCGGCCGTTTGCCAATATAAAAAAGAAAAGAACAGCAAACAGCGCTCAATTGTCCCATTAAGATAAACCGAGAGAGAGAGACGCTCGCACAAAACCTCCGCAAAAAGAGAGAGATAGAGACAAGCGGCGCCGAAGAAAAACTCGCTTCTCTTTCTCGTTATTGATAAATCTTGCGCGCCGCAGTCCGCGCGATTGATTTACCGCTCTTTCTTTCTCTCCCGTCCTTCGCGTCGATTTTACCGCGTATCGCTATCATTTGGCTACTATATACAGCCGCGTTGTGGCGGCCGCACGGGCAGCCGATCGATCGCTCATACACACATTATACGAGCGAACAAAGGATATATAGAGGCCCGCACGAGCCTTAAATATTTACGCCGCGAGAGATGTAAACCGACGGCGGGGCATAATAAATGCACGACGAGCGGGTTTGCTGGCTCGCGGCTCGTGATCGGTATCGCTCGGCGCCCCCTAGAAAACATTCCCTCTCTCCACGAGAGAGAGAGGGAGATAATAATACCCACTCTCCCGTGCCTTTTTTTATTTGCTCGCTCGCTCGCCCCTGCTTTTTCTCGTTTAATCTCCTCCCCTCCTCTCCTCTGCGTTATTCGCAGCGAGCGCTTTTTTCGTCATATAACGTTCGATCGCGCTACACTTTTTTTCTGCTCCCTCTCTATATAGCTGCAGGCTGCGTCTGCGTATAACGCGTGTATCGACGCTGCTGTGCGCGCGGAGAGTTATTAAATGGTCTCGCGAGCGCTTTTTTCTCTCTCTCCCTCCGGCTCGTCGCGTTGTCGCATTGTTGCGTTCGCGTGTGTTATATATGTATGTGCGCACAGTCGAGTGCCCGTGCGAGTGCGTTCGATTGTCTGGGATACTTTTGGATTATTTTTTTTTTTCGCTCTCGAGAGGGAAAAGGGGAAGAGGAGAGTGTATACGTGGAGTGTGGCAGATCTTTTGTTGCGATTGTTATAGCTGTGGAGAATATGATGTTGTGGAGAAGTTGGATGTCGGAGTGCGTAGGAGGATGTATTCTTTTGCAATGTGGGTTTACGAGTTGAAAAAAAATTAAATATAGATGTTGAGGAACGAGAATGCGTAAAAAAACCTTCCTCGTTATTATTTGTTTTATGAGTTGTATAATTACTGATAAGTTTCGTAATGACCGCAAATAAGGTAAAAAAGTATATCGTTGTAAAAACGATGCCGCCGTGAAACATTAATTATTTGCCCCGGACCACCTACAAGAAATAACTAACAGGAACATTACTTTAATTAACATTAACGTTAATGTTTTCGTGTGTCATTCTCGATCCCTCTTAATTACATCCCGCGCAAAAAATTAACCACACGCATAAACTTTCGCAAAAAACTCACGCAAAATCGTCCGAGAAGAAACACACCGTTTCAATTATCAGCCCTCAATTATATCCCCCTCCCGCAGCATTAATCGCCGCAATTAAGTCATAATCAAACAAATCCCCGCGGCAAAGACCGTCTCTGCGAAATTACTTCTTCTTCTTCTTTACCTCTTCTTTCTTTTTTCCTCCCTCCCCGGGCAACATTTAATGTACCTCGAGAGCGATAACCACCGCGGCGGCCGGGGCGAAGTTTAATAATGGACGCCGAAAGTTTCGCGACGCAAGGCGCGCGCAAGAAATATTTCGTTGCGGAGAGAAGACGAAAAGGGGGATATAGGAGCGGGGCCGAAACCGGAGAGTTTCGGGGCGCAAACTCGCGTGAAACCTACTTCGCGAGTATAAGTCCGAGGGGAAGAAGAAGAAGAAGAGGGAGAAAAGAGCTACCCGAAACAGCTAGCGCCGAAGAAACTGAAGAGCCGCGCACGCGCGCGCGAGAGTCTCGGATTACTTTGTGGAAGCCGGTACGCGTGGTTTCTTTTTTTTTCTTCTTATATACGTAGGCGGTAGCTCGCGGTTGTTCTTCTTCTTTTTCCTCGTTGTTTTTTTTTCTCTTTGGGGGGGTTTGGAAGCGTGGCCCGGCTGTGTGTGCTCGCCGGTTAAATTGGTTTTCGCGGTGTGGCGCGCGTCGGTAGCTCGCAAAAAAGTATTGGCTTACGCGCGGCGGCGCGGACTTGGAAAATAATACCGCGCGCCGGGGATACTCGTAATTAACTTTGATTTTGAAAAGTCGATATCCCCGTTGTATAAGTATATACGTGAAATATAATTAATCTTTCGAAATTTACCATACCTGCTGTATATAAAGAAATATAATTCTATAAATAACACGTAAGTTAATGCCCTAGAAATTCTACGAAAAAAGAACGAAAAAAAAGACTCAGCACCTCCCGCGCAGAAACCTACCTCTTTCCCAGGGCAATTTAAGATGTCGAACCGTACCGCACTATATACACACACTCGCTCGCGCGCCAAACCCGGCAATTAGCTCTAGCACACCGCTGGTGTTCTCTCTCTTTCCCTCGCACACACACAGAGAGAGAGAGAGAAAAGCAATGGTCGCTCGTATATAAAGGGAACCCGGAGCAGCAGCAGCTCGACCCGCGTGCGAAATCCACCTCTCTCTATGGTCGACGTATATATAGTCGGAGAGGGGAAGAGGGGGCCGATTGCGATCGTCGAAAGCCGTAATTGTATTATACGAGTCGGGCTTTCTCTCTCTCTCCCTTGCGCGAATTATCGCCGAGGGTAGGATAGAGGACGCGCGCGACGAATTAATCCCCCGAAATCGAAGGGCTTCGGGGCTATTTACGGGGGGAGAAAGGGAGAGTTAGGGCCGTTGCTTCATTTCCTGCTGGCGCCGTTTGCCCGCCACCGACGCTGTGATCTTGGTGCCCGCTGGCGATAATGCATCCGGGATTGTGTGGCTTGTGTACGTGTGTGTGTTGTACTTACGAGGGGAGACTGAGAAGCCTCGAAGTTTTCGAGCGATGGGTTCTTTTTTTTTGTTGGAGGGTGAGAGTTGGGTGCCACCTCGGGGGACTCGTTTGAGCACGTATATAGAGGAGAGTTTGGCGCTTTTTTCGAGAGGAGCGTTATATAGCTTTATTTGGACTTCTGACGACTTTTGCTTGTTACGCATGCGCGTGTGAGAGGCCGATTTCGCACGTCACTTCGTAAATACACGCACTTGCCGGGTGTGTAAGAAGGTTATGCGGTTTGGGACTGAACAAAAAGTTGTTTTCGCGCATACATATCGCGAACGTTCGCTTTCGTAATACTTTTAGTTTATTTATAGCCCCTTCTTAAATTACTCGTTATATTATATATTGACTAAAGAAACCTCTCGATGCAAGTGTCAAAGATTCTCCAAGAAAAATGAAAATCAATAACACATTCTTTCACATACATAGATCAAGCCGCATATCACACACGCGTGTTCCACAAACCAAAGAATTAAAAATAGCCCTGCCGCACGCCTGTCTACACATTATACCTACTCAGCCAACAAATTACGGCCCAATCCCCCCTTTTTCCTCCACCCCCCATCAAAATTTCCAAAGCTCTCCCTCGACGATCGTTTTCCAACTCGCCGGTTATTTTTGCACTCCCACGCGCTATAGCTCGCGACCATCAGACACACACACACACACAGCGACATGAGCGCAGTGTCAATATTGACGCTGGCGCGTGCGATGGGTTTGATCGCGTTTTCAACAGATGCGCGATATCGCGCGCGGAAAAAAAAGGAGCGCGAGCGATGACTAAACAAAGGCGCGAAGCCCCCGTTGCTTTATCGGTACGCGTATATGTACATTTTGTAACTTTGGAGATATCTAATCGCTGAGTATACACAGCGTTATACCGCGGGGTTATATGTGTGTGTATATAGCGCTGTCTCGCTTTATTCAAGTCGGCGCCGACGATCCGTCAATTCTCGCGCGCCCACTTATCGTAGTCGCTGGTGTATATATATGTGTGTACTTGAAATCTCGCGGGGATATGCGCAATTTCGCGGTTGTTGATTTTGCGAGCACGCGCGTGTAAGCGGCGGTCGATTGGAGAAAAATGGGTATTGATTTTTTCTATATTCGGGGGTTCGTTTTTTGTCTATATTATTACAATGCTATCTTATATATATTTGTGCCCGTTTTTTTTCAGTTAATGGAGAATTAATTTTAGTGTAATAATTAATAAAATTTCTTTTTCGACTTAATTCTGAGAAGAATTATTCAGCAAACTGGCAATCAAACACGCATTCGAAGACTGTTTACATTATTATGTGTTTTATTAGCCTTATCGCGTATATTGAAATGTGTCTTAGATTATGACCGTGTTTTCATCGATTTTCATATCTCGATAAGGATTTATGTACTCTGAAACTAAAATGAAAACGTTGTTAAATATTTACTCGTAAAGATGAGCAGCAGAATTAGTTTAATACTTTTTCATTTATATTTCCCACAGAATTTTTACAGCCGCGCGTTCGAGAGATTGCATCATGTACATCATGAAAAATTACGACAACGAATAATCATATAATGGCTGCCGCACACAAACGTGGAAAAAAACGAGAGAAATATTATTTTTACGAAACTGCCGCGAGCGCGCGCGCGTATATATTAATAACAAACAATGAAGCCGCGCCGCGAGCTCGTATCGCTCGTGAAATAACACAAATAAAAGAAAAAACGACATGCCAATTAAAAAAGTAATCGCTCTGAAAACAATCGGGCGGCGTACCGAAAGTTACATTAAAAATTCGCGCTCTCGCTCTCGCGTCCCGTTATTTTTTCCCTCCCTATAACCATCACGTGCACTTCGCGCTGCTAATGAAACGCACACAGATAAAGCATTACATTCGGGGCGCGGGCTTTATATTTGCCGCGCTCACGCGCTGTTTGCTCTCGATTTTATCAAGGAAATTTCTCTCTCGAAATTATACTTTTCCAGAGTCCTCTCGGTTTCTGCTGTTTATATATTCCCGACTCGTCGCGTATTATTCATCGTATATTATACACGCGAATACTATACTTCGCAGCTAGCAATCGTACGTATATATCCGTATTATACGAGAACTCAGCTATGAATAAACATTTGGCTTCGCATCTCTCTCTCTCGCGCGTTTTAACTTTCGAGTGTATGTATGCGCGCGAGAAGAGTCGTCGGGCGCTGCATTAGAAATTCAAATATGCGCGCGTTATAAATTATGCGCGCGGCGTTCTTTATCAACGCATCGTCCGCAATTAAAAGATATCTGTCGACATGTCACCGCAGCCGAGATCGCGTGAATAATGTACTTTTTAGGGTTGCGTTTTACGACGCTTTGATGGCGGCGCGGGGAGAGAACGAACGAGGTAATAATGAGGCGCGTCGCGCGGCTCGTTATGGTCTAATGTTATTTAAAAGTGCTATACGAGAGAGAGAGACGATAATTCATGAGAATTTCATTAGACGCGCTAATGTGAATGTATGTGTGTGTGTGTGGTTTAAGTCAGATTTCTAGAAAGGCAAATATTTGAATACGTTACGCGTTTTTTTTTCGAGTATGACTGCGGAATAAGGAAAAAAAAGTAACCGGCTTTGTTCAAACTGCTATCAAAACATCTAAACAAACATCATACACGCACGCTCCGTGTATATATACTTCTACTCTACCGTAGCGTTTGCTTCTACATTTCGTCGAAAAATCCGTAATTTTAGACGCGCTAAATAACGCGACGAATTCCCGTACCAAGAGAGGACCTCCATATAGACCTCCTTCTAACGTTTCCATTTGCTCGAGCTGCCAGAATTGGTGTATACACAGTTCCTCTCCAACACACGAAACTATCATATACCCCCCAATTACCACGTCGAGCCGTTATATATACACTATACCACACCGCAGCGCTCCGAAAAACCAGCTCTCCGAAACTTTCGAACTGCACCGCTCGTTCGCTACTCACGAAACTCTATATAACCCTCCTCTCGTAACTATATATACCACGCGATCGCACGAGTGAGAGAGAGAAGGGAGGGAAAATCCTCTCTTGCCGCTTGCTCGCGGCGCGCGCAATAATCGAGAAACCGCAAAAGCCAATCGACGTAATGACCGGAGGCCCCTCTCTTTATCTCCTTCGAGGACTACTTCCTCGAGCGAATATATATACAATGGCGTAGAGAGCGAGCGAAATACGGAACAGGCAGATAGACGCGTGCAGACGGTGGTAGTAGTAGTAGGCTAAGCGCGCTCTCCTCGCAATAATGAGGAGTTTGCACAGGGGGATCTCTCTCTCTCCCCGTCGACGGTTCTTCAAACAACGAGTCGGAGAAAGAGAGGGAGGGAGAGAGGACAAACAGCCCCGGCTACGGATGGTCGGACAAACACCACTTTGCGAGTGTGGGTGTGTGGGGGAGAGAGAGAGAGAGAGAGTAGGACGTTTGTATTGGCGTGCAGCAAGAGCACTGCTGCACCTTTGTGCTGAGCTTGCCTATACTGCTGCTGCCTCGTCGTATATATAGTGGCGACGGCTGGGTCGAGGCTCTGCCTTGTATGCTCGGGCCTCTCTTTCGGCCCTCTCTCTGTCTATGTGTGTATGGAGTGTGTACGCAAACTCGGGTGCGAATACGGCTGTGTGGGTGTGTATGCGTGTGGTGTGCGTGCTTCTTTCATCGTATATAGCTCCGATTGATCGTTCTGCTCCGTTTTTGTGCTGCTGTCGTTGTTTCAAGCTCACGGTTTGGATTAATCATTGTCCAAACGAAAAAGGTATTCCGAAGATTGAGAAAATATATCAACGTTGTTAACAAAACGACAAATTATTAGCCTGATATAAAAAAGATATTACGTCGATCGTATCGTATACGTGAACCACCCCAATTATACTTAAAAGATTATCCAGCCCTCTGTATTCGACCAACCCCCTTATTAAAACAGTCCGCAGCCAACCCTGACTTACCCACCCTACCCCATTAAACGTATATAATATACACAATACCCAATACACTTCCTCTTTCTTCGCATTATTACACAACTGGCCGGAACGGTTCTCGAAAAAACCGCGAGTGCTACTCGTCGCCTTACATACGTCGGAAATATTAACCGTGTGCGCCTTTGTGTACAATGCCCCGGCTGTATTTTTCGTCATCGCCCAAACACACACACACACACAGCACACATACCCGTCGTATTACTTTTCTCTCTCTATATCCAGGCGCTCGAACAAATACAGGCGCGCACGCGAGCGAAGAGCGTCGAGAGCGATGACTCGTGCGCGAGCACCATAAGCGATATGGTAGGTAGCTAATATTTGCCGGGCTAAGCACACAAATACAATACAGTACCGGCGTGTTTGCCGAACGCGCGGGGCCGCGCAGTGGCGCTCATCGTGCGCGCAAAAATTTTCAGCCCATGTGGAGTGAAGAGTGCAGTATAGTGTGTGGAGTGTATATAGGTATACGAAGGTTCGTCATGTTGACGCTGGGAAATGGAAAGGATTTTCGATTTTTGTTTGATTTCGATCTCCGCCGCCGCGCGAGCGCTAATGTTTGCCGTATGGAGGCATGAGTGTGCTCGATTTGGTCGGCGCATATATTTATCGCGGGAAGAGTGTGTTTGGTGTGCGAAATTGAAAATGCGGTGGAGGAATCGTGCGGCGGCGTTGGCCGCAGGTGATTATTTCGGGAATATATATATACATATAATTCGTTGTAATTGGATATTAGTTGGTTCGGGTTATCCTGGTGGTGATATTGCGAAATATATATAGGAGCGACACGATGGGAGAGTCTTTTTTCCTGCGGTTGGAATCCTCTGCGTTGTAAAATGAGGCGGCGGTGTGAGTCAGGGATTCGCGGTTATACGAGCGTTGGTCAATCGGGTGAGAAGCAATTTTTTAATCTTAGGCTTGATGATGCGAAATAGGTTGCCGCGGAGCTGATGATCCGAGAATTCCGGCCTTATATAGAGAACTTTGTTTCGTGATTATCATATTTTGTATACATTACAGATGTATATAATTTACACTAAAATATCTACAACCGCACCCTTTTTTAACGAATTCAAACGTACACCAGGGCCAAAACTACTCGCGTCCACTTATACACCTCTAAACCGATACTCCGCCAGCCCCCCCGAAAATCACTCGAATACCGTTCTCTCTCCCACATCCTCTCTCAAACTATCGCCGAACTTCCTCTCTCCCTCTCTTGCACCGCGAAATTAATTAGCGCGAATAATCGCCCTCCCCCCGGTCGTCTCTTCCTCTACTACAAAATCGTCCTATACGAGCGAGAACGTACGTACAACTCTCTCGGCCGGATTTCCACTCGGGCTCTTACCTCTATACGGTCACTAGCCCGCGAAAGGGAGAGTTCGAGCAGGAGGTGGAGTATAGGAGAGAGGTAGTCTCTCTCGGAGAGGCCGCACGGATGAGGGAAGTCGCGGTTTCGCGGTCGATGCGGTTGCGGCTTAGGCAAATTGAGATAGTTCGCAAACCACCGACGCGCCCGGCCGCCACCGCCGCGCACCGTCTGCTGACCTAACCCGTGACGTGGCTACTACGCGCGAGGGGAGTATGAGTGAGAGAAGAGGGAGTTGGGTGTAACTCTCGTGTCGTAGTCGTCTCGCTTTGCTTGCATTCGCTAGAGAGAGAGAGCTCGTTGTAGCACAGAGGCGTCTCTCGTCTTTTGCAGTGCTGCAGTTGTGTATGTGTGTATAAGAGAGTGAGAGGTGCCGGTCTGATGGAAACAGCGGCTACTGGGGACGATGGCTACTGCTGTTGCTGCTGCTGGTGGGTTGCGTAAGAGGAGGATGCGAGGTGACGAAGTATTACATGTGTACTTTGGAGTTTATTGAGGTTTCGAATTATTTTTTAATTCAACGTTCGTCTGTTTTTTTAAGAATTATTGATCAGCTTCAAAGATAAATTTGAAAAGTTAGAATATAATTTTAAATAATAAAAAAAATATAAGTATCTATGCTCACTTTCGTAAGGGTACAAAGCTTAATATCTTTGTCAATTTTGTATGTATAAAAAGAAATCTATAGCAAGCAATATATAAATAAAACCACTTTAAAACTCAATGCTATACACTTAAGTAATAAAATATCCATAATGCACAATATAAGTATAATGCGGTCTCACGCAGCACGGGGGTTCGATCCTTAGAAAAATATTTATTCCCATTGCGGAACCCCAATAATTACGGGGTGCAGCGTATAAACGCAACCCACGCGCGGGCTCTATAAGAAAATCGCATTAATAAAGCATCGCACCATCATTAAAATCAACTTTCCAGCGTTTTAGTACCGCGGGTATAGGTATATACTCGAGAAAAAAGCGGCCCCGCGACATCAGCGCAAATATCAACCGCAATAAAGTTCAAGACTCGTTCAGTGCACGCGCGGAAAAACTTTTCTCTCTTTGCTCTAATATACACTATAGATCGACACTGCGGAGCGTTTAATTTATTAAACTCCATCCTGTATATGCACGAACTTTTCTCTGTCGGTTTGAAAATGAAGTATAGCGGCTGGCGCATATAATAACCACGAAGCAGCAAACCGGAAAGAAGAAGTTTACCGAAAGGAATAAGGAGATGTACGAAAGAAGGGAAGGTTATATCGCAGTACAGCCGCCGGGGAGTTCAGTCGTCTCGAGCCGCGGGAAATCGAAAAATATATAACGAGACAGAGAGAGAAAAATCTCCAGGGGGTTATTTGTCTACTCTCGCGAATACCGAGAGAGACAACGGCGGCTATATATACGTGTGATGCGCGCGCGAGGTGTAGGTCACGAGAAATCGAAATTAAAATAGAAGACACTTGTGTCTACAGTGCAGAGGGAGGGAGAGAGGGGAAATGTCTCGATCGCTTTTGATTGGAAACTCGCTCGCTCGTTCTCTGTGTGTGCATTCACATTGAAAATATTTGAGAAGCAAGTTCTCTGTTGGTTCTTCGGTAATAACTCCTCTCTCTCTCTCTCGCTCGTTCGCGTATCGAGAATTAATGTTGACTCAGCGTCGCAAACAGCAGCGAGCCTCGTCGCTGCGCCAAGGAATGTTTTTCGAACAAATTTTAATTTTCGGCTGGGGGATTGCATTATCGAGCGAACCTTTTTGATAAGGCACGGGAGACAGTATAATGTTTGCACTTTGATGATTGCATGCGTTTAAATGGTAATGTTCGGTACGGTTGGGTAATGTTTAAACATTATTTTAAATGCTAATTTACTCTTATATATGTTTCAAATTTAGCGTGATGTAAAACTGCGTTTCAAGCCGCCCATCATATCTTTCACGCCTAATAAATTAATTTTTACCTTGAAAAAAAAAAATGAAAAATTCTTCCTCTCGGAAAAATTCCACTCCACGCGACCTTAAAATTCCTCAAAACTATACGCATACCCCGCACCTCTTAATAAACTGTCCCACTACTCCACGAGTCCGCGCTAAATTTCCATACCTTTCTCCACAATGCTTCTCCATCCCCCTAAATACGTCATATAAAAGGAGCAGCGGCCCTATATACATACAGACACACACAGCCCCAAGCGCTCCGAAATGAAAAGCGAGCGAGCCGTTTACGTGGCGGCGACCGCGCGCCTATAAGGCAGGCAGTTGCGCGCGCGCTGCAGCGTGTATAATGCACACGTACCCGCTGCACACACGGTGGTAGCAGCAGCAGCAGCTGTAGCTCACGAGCTCATAGTTTCGGTTGTAGCGTGTAATCCTCGCGGACACCGCAAACATGTAATCAACACTTGCTCTCCTCTCCACCTCCACATATACACACACGTACACACCTCCTCTGTATGTGAATGGGGGACGCGTGTGTGCGATTAAATTCGCGTGCGCGATTCAAATTAGTGTGTGGGACGCGCGACGAGGCCTCTTCGCGTGAATATGCATGGATAGAGAGTATAGGTACGTACGTGTGTGTAAGTGCGAGAGTAAACCCCTTGGATGTCGCCAAAGCCCTTGTGCGCACACGTGTGTACACAGCGGTGGCGGCCGGTGGTGTAGCGCTGCGGCCACTAGTGGGAATCTATACACGCCTAATCGGCCGGCCTGTTGTATCTGTCTCCCTCTGCTCTCTATACTGTCTGTTTCCGCGGCGCTCGCGTGTTCGATGTGCTGTGCTGCCTTAGTATATCCGCGGGACTCTGCGGCGCTGCTGACCCTTCCGCCTCTCGTAGTCGTCGCTTTGTCGTGGCGACGCGACCGCGGGACATGATCCTCTCTCCTATATACCCCAACTATGTGTGGGTGTAGTATAGTTCGCGCGCGGGCTTTATTTAGACGCATAGATTTGGGAAAGGGGAGAGAGAGATTGCCTCGTTATCGTAATTGGATGGCTTATTTCGAGAAGGTGTATGTGTGTAGAGCAGCTGAGGCTGAGAATAGATGGATTTTCGTAGCGGATTATGGATTGATTATATTTCCGTCAGAGTTGTTCGCCGGTGTGTATAGGTCTATAAGTGCGTTATATATATGCGATTGAGCGATAAATTGCTTAATTAACAGGATTTTTATATTGAATCGCGAATGTCTACTTGCGTTCGAGAATATTTTAATGACCCTCAACGCGGTACCTTAATCATCCGCTGAATAATTAGCATATCCTTAACCATTTATCCACATTCATCCGTTTCACTTTTCTCTCATCCAAAACGACGACCGTCATCATCAGCCTATACCTACACTAAAAGCAGCACGCGCAACCCGCAGCAACGGATAAAGATCCGCAACTCTGTCCCCGAGCATCAATCCAAAACAAGATCGCTGCCGCATGCAACACACCGCTATATATACACACACACGCAAAACCAGCAAAAACGAGGACAACAACGAAAAAAAGAAAGAGCGCGGCGACCGAACAGCTGTACGGAATTAATTTAATCCGATATGCAGGCTTGTAGCCCAGCGCGCGGCGAGCGCGAGTAGCCTCGATAAATCGTCGCCGCGAGAGAGCTGCACGCGCGCTGCCCGCGTATCGCCGCCGAGGAATCGCCACGGCGCGATTATGCGCTGAGCTCTGCGCGGCTTTCTTGTTCCTTCCTTTTTCGCGCGCGCGTTATTTAGTACTCGGCTCGCTTTTTTCCTGTTTATCCGCCCCGTGGCGCTGTGCGGGTTTCTCTCTCTCTCCTTCTTTCTCGCTATGTGTTTGAGAGAGAGAGAGAGTCCGGTCGGGGCGGTCTTGTCGGCGGGGGGCAAAAGGAAGAGCATCAGAGATTTTTGTTTCGGATGTGATTTACAGTGGTTAATACTACTTTACTCCTTTTTTCTTCTTGTTATATTAATTGGAGTCTCGGAGGTATAGAGTCGGCGAACCGTGAAGTGATGTGCAGCGCGAACGTGGGGGAGATATTGTTTCTTGTAAATATTGTCGTTCGCGCATGTGTAATGAGATAAGTGTAGTAATCATTTCAATATCCCGAGAAAACGCGGTATTTATAGAAACGGGGGTAACTCGATTCGATTAGGCCGCCTTGTTTATAGTTTATTTGTCGTTAGTGCCCGACGTGTCGCGATATATGTTTATTAAGAGCCCATAAGTTGTAATGGAAATTCCTGGGGCGCATTAATATTATCGGTGCTGTTGTATATATATAGCGGCTGATACTGCGGAGAATTTTTCGAACGAACTTAATTATAGGTTGCGATATTCCGACACTGTCGCGCGCACGAATATATATTTTCAATCGCGACGATAAATAAGCGATTTCTCACCGAGGCGATATATAGTTTCATTAACATTCTTTAGCTGTGAATAGTGTCGTACACGTAAGTACAGACAAATTTGCCGAATAATTATTTCACAACATTAGCAGCAAATTAATCATCACCTTTCCAATAACTCCTCTCTCACTGCACAGTCGAACAACATCACAACTCCTTCTCTCTCTCTCATCTCCGCGCGATCTATCCATCCATTATATATTATCCTCTCGCTTACGCTTGCGGCTCTAACGCGAGATCTAGCATCGCGAAACACGGGTATGATCGGCTTAATTGGCGCGCGCGAGCTGTATATGCATGTGTGGAAATACTTTACCTCGTATAACACCGGTACATACACACACACACACTGCTGCTACACGCCGCCGCGCCAAGGTTTCTAATTATCGAAATTAGACGCGGCGAGCACCGCCGCGCAGCGCATATTTTATTAACGGCCGCGATTATTTATCTGCCTAAGTGGCCGCGATCTATCGCTGTGTGTAGTGCCGCGCTTATATATATACGCGTAATTTAGCCCGCGGCTTTTCTCTCTCTCTCTCTCTCTCTCGCAATTAAACACACCGCGAGCTCGTATTATACGCGTGTGTATGTATATATACGGGTGTTTAATGCGCGACGATAATTGCGCTTAAAAAGTAATGGCTCGTGTATATGTGTGCGTGTGAGCGAGTTGGTAAATGGCATTATTGAAATGATGGATCGGTGCTCGTGCGTGTGAGAGTGATATTCTGCGCGTGTATATATGTATACGAGCGAGTTTTTCGAATGCAAATGTGAGTATGACGATCACGTGGAGGGGGAATTTATAATCCGGGAATGGTGTACGGTGTAATTGATTGATCGGGCCGATATAGCGAGGAGCTTGAGGATTTATGTTCTCTTTTTTTGGTGGTAGGGGGGAAGAGAGAGAGTTGTAGCGTGGTGTGGGGGTTTGATATTGAAATATATGTGGTAAAGGGCTTTCATTGAAAATGAAGGATATGTTAATCGAAAGGGATTTTCGCTTTCCCGTACTTGATACATGTTTTTTTATAATTATTATATACCTCATACTCTGTGTGTAGTTTTGTACATAATATTTGAATGCGGCATTGATGTTTTTGAAAAAACTAAAAATAAATATAAGCCTTGGTAAAATAAAGCTTATTTAAATAATCTTGTTTACATGACAACTTTTATTACCTTACATAAATCATATACAAATTTTTCCGCGTATATACCTCAACGAGAAATTGTATATACGCGTAAAATATTTACTGCGCCTATATAATTAATTAATAATATGCATTTACATTATTTACATAATTTTATAATACACATATTATTTAAAATAACGGATAATATCGTTGTTCGCAGAAAAATATCCATTAGTCATACAACAAGTATAAAGTCAATTCGAAAGTCAGCACACACAACATACATTTTAATAAACGAACACCGCGTGTATTTACCCAACGTCTTTCCGGCCGAATACATACACGAGCGGCTGAAAAATCCCGCGAAACACCGTTAAAACCACAAACTCCTGCGTGAAATTTCACTTCCTTTACGACTCTCTCGGCGCAATAAAAGAAGAAGAAAAAAAGAATCTGACATCAGCGACTTTTCGTTACATACAGACACACACACCTCTTTCTCTAATCTCCTCGATCTACAAATCGAACGCTCGCGGCTGCCATATATAATAAACATACCATCGAACCATCGCTCCCGGGGCAATTAAAAACCCGCCGGCTTTTCTAATTACTCGCCAAATTATCGTCTCGCAGTCACCGCGTTCGCATAAATTTCCAGATCGAGGCCTCTCGAACCGGTGTGCCACCTATATATACCCACAGAAGACGCAGAAACTCGCGGGACCGCTTTTTTCGCGCGGGCCGTGCGCCGAGGGGAGGAAATCCGGCCTCTCCCTCGGCGCTTATGCTCTCTCCTGCGCGCGCGAGCGCTTATAATTAAATTTTATTTACGACCGCGCGGGGCCGGCCGTTTCGGGGAGGCCGAAATTACGCGTCTCGCGAGGATGTTTAACGTAATAATAGATATATACGAGGGGGAGGTTGTAGAAGAAGGAGAGGAGAAAAAAAGCCGGGCTGGGTGTGTAGAATCGCCGGAAGGCTATACACGCGCGTGAGGGAGAAAAAGAGAAAAGAAGGAGAGGCGAAAGAAACACGAAGAATGTTTTATCGGAGGCGTGTTGCGTGTGTATGGTGTTTTTCACTTTGCGCCCAAGTCTCCCATTTGCATTCGAATGGCCGTCTTTTTATTTTCGGCGATTCCGTGCCGTTTTAATATAACGCGCACGCGGAACGCTTTCTTAAAATTAGTCGCGCTTTTTCAACGGCGCTCACGCGCTTGCCCAGGATTATTTATCGGCCGTTCGGGAGATTAAGCGTGTTTTCGATTCGCGCTTTATCGCTAGGGAAATAGATATACCGGAGAGAGAGAGAGCGAATAATTTAAAAGCCCCGTGGTTGCGGAATCCCGCGTGGAATGCCGAGAGTAGAGATTACGACTATATACTTTTTTTCTTTTTATAGTTTTATATGTTATGCAAATATATGCGTTTAGACCTTTTTCTTTTTCTGTTTTATTTATAGCTGTATGTGTGTGATTTGTATTAATGGAGAAACATTGTTTTATTTTTCAGGGGCCGCCGCAGTCGAGCCAGCCGTTCAAGTTCACGATTATCGAGAACTGCGACAGGATCAAGGAGGAGTTCAATTTTTTACAGGCCCAGTATCACACGTGAGTGTCATTGTTGTTATTGGCGGCGAGCAAGAGAGAGAGAGAAACTTTATTGCGTATTAATAATGCGTCCGGCCGCTATTAAGACGTTTTACGGCGGCTTTTTACGAACGAGCGGGCGCTACGCGCGGGAGAGAGAGATTTTAAAAAGTAATTAATTCCGACGGCGCGCCGAGTAAAGCTGAGAGCGCGCGCGGCATAAAAAGATAATGAGACTTTTGAGTTCTTCATTTTTAAGACGGGTATGGGTAGTAAAGATGTGTATAGTTTTTCCGCGCGGCGTTTAGTGAAGCAATTTGGAAAATACATAAAAGTGTATCTATATATATGTACAGTTTTGTAAATAATTATACACGTAGTTTATTCAAAAACGTTAAAAACAGGTAAATTTTAAAGCCAATTTCTGCAAATCCGTCATATTTTTTTTCCTTTTTTTGTTATTATCCGACATTATACATAATACACGAAAACGTTTCCACTCGAAAAGCTTTGCAGCGTAAAAAAAAGATCGCATACCACGCGTATACGGCAAAAGAAAAAAAAACACGTAATTACAAACCAGTGTTTACTCTCGGCGAACAAGATTACGAGGAACACGAGTGACTCAATCACTCGGCGCGCTCGGAATTAACAAATTTTTTCGCTCTTACACTGCCTTTCGATACCACACTATACTATACACTCGAGACGCTCTTTATACTAACTTTGACCCCTATCTCAACGATAAACGCGAGCTTGCGTGCTATATCGACGCTTCTTGAGAAATTCCCGCGCGTATCTCCTCTTTCTGCACTATACTCAGCTCTCGCGATAACCGCACGGGAAACAAGGACTCGAGCAAAAAGAATAAAAAAACGCGGGAAGCAAATAAAAAGACTCGTCTCTCTCTCTCACTCGCGATAAGCGTAATTGCGCGCTCTCGGCCGCGTGTACAAAAATACACTTTACATAAGTTCCCGCGCGCGGCCTTCTTCTTTTTTTACTTTATGTTCGGAAATTCACCGAAATAACTTGTTTGATATTTCTCTCTGCGTGCACGGGAGGAAGAGAGAGAGAGAAACCGCAAAGAGAGTCGTTCTTAATCTCGCGCGCGCGTAACTCCGCGAAAATTGCCGAGGCTCGTTAATGCGGGACTCGTAAAGTTTTACAGCTGTACCGCAGCTTGTATACGTTATACGAGAGAGAGGCGTGTGCTCATGTAAGCCTTTCTTGTATATATACCTATGTATATATATCTGAAATAAGATTTCTCGCGCGTTTCTTTTTCTTTCCGCGGAGTGCAGGCTCAGTATGTGTGTTATTCGACGCGCGCGGGGTTTATTTGAGGAATTTTTTAATTGTCGTTGGGAAACAATCGCCTGCTGCGGATACTTTAACAACTGCTTTTAGTTGGTGCGGCGCAGCGGGATGCGGTATTTGTTTCTTAATGCGCTTGAGAGCCGGAGTTAATGGCATCGATGCAGGGTATTGAAGTGTTATAGCGGTTCGCTTTTATAATAAAGGAAAACTCTTTCTCGGTGTAGACGTTATTAAAGCTCATTTTTTTATAGGTTGTAAATAATGTTTAAATATATTTTTCTATACAACAGTGAGAGTAATTTTAAATAATTTATTTCTCGATAACGCGCAGCCAAAGAGCGATATAATAAAGGTATATTATGAGCAATAAAAACATTCTATTTGCGTCGTGTATTTTATATTACAACTATTAATAACTAGATATTACGAGTAATAAACATACATTTCAATACCACCACAAAGAGAAAAAAGATATATATATATAATACTTCGGGTAATAATGTACATTTCCTAACGAGTCGTGTACAAAATTATACACGCGAATGAAAAAGAACAATAACTAGGTAATAACAGGTTCTCTCACTCTCCTCGCCCTCGTATTTTCCGCAAACTTATATTCCCCCGAAGATAAAACCTAATTCGAAATAAAACTAGCAATAAAACGACGGCAGTACGTCACACTCGCGCGGCGCCCGTCCATTAATTCGAGCCATAAAACTCCGACAAAAGGCTTCTCCCCATTCGTCGTTTCATTTATTCAACACACGACCGTCAAAACTTTTTAATTGATTACACTCGCGCAAACCTTTCCCTCACTCGTCATCGCGCGCAACCGAAAAAGTAGTACTAAACTTCCCGCGTTTTGGATGTATAAAAGGCGCGCTCTACTCGCTATAGCTGCAGATATATCTAATTATCATGTGCCCGCGCGCACATATTACCACTCGCGTGTGTAGTGCACGCGAAACTTCCTCTCCTTTATAACTCGCGAAGACTGCAGAGAGAGAGAGAGGGGGGGAATGGCAATTTCGCGGCCGTAATAGCCGGCACTTTGGGAAATCTGTAATAGTCACGCGCGCTCGCGCACATATACCGCAGAGCAGCGTCTTTTACGGTCTCGGGTAGGAGGCTATATAACGAAGTAGGCGAACCGCAAGTTCGCTCGTGCGCGCGATTATGTGTGCGAGCGCGCGCGTGTGCGCGAACCACAATCACGACGGCGCGGCCTTCCGGCTTTTATATTCGCTCTTTTCGCGCTCGTGAAAACGCGACGACGACGACGATGGTTTTGTCTCTTTTGTGCGAGCGGATCGATGAAGTGCGCGCGAGCTGTGACGCGGCGCGAGGTCTTTTTACCGATGCGCTCGGAATATACAGCTCGTTGAGGATTTTAAAATGGGTGATGGCATGAGCGAGCGTTTTTATGACCGCGCGCGGCTGAGTTTCATGGGTGCCGGCGAGGAGAGAAAATTTTCAGATGGGTTCAGGGGCGTTGCGGAAATTGGGTTCTTTAGTGGTATTTTGTGAAATCGTTAAAGATGTAAGGAATTTTTATAATTTTGTGCTTGTCGGTAATAATAATTATTTATATTTCATTTCTGAGAATGTTTCTATAGGGAAATACAGATAATTACATATTTAATTTCAATAGAGCCTTTGTATATAATCGTTTTTAAAAGGTTGGTATATATCAGCATGAAAAAGAAAATTATTTCGCGCGCGGCAATATAATTTACGAACATAAAAAAAAATCACGCGGTAGTTATTCAGAGGCTATAATATACGTGAAAACATGTGATTTATTGCATAAACTGGTGTAAAGCTCTCGCACGCCTACCAGCTTTTAAAGCGACGAAAATAAAAGAATTATAGACTTCTCTCGCCGTATATACAATTCTTATTCTTATATTGAAACATCGCACGGTTCCAATTAAAACTCGTATATACCGCACTGCACACAATAACGCCAACGCTTGCTCGCACTCGTCCATAAAAACGCCTATAAATAAACCGCTAACAGTTGTCATATAGCCCGCGCTGCTCGCTCTCAGCGCACTGTATGCCGTATCGAGCCAATAAATAATAAACGGCTCCGCGCGGAAACCGAACAAAGGCGGAGAGAAGAAACTCGCGGCTCTACACACACTCACTCGAAGAATAAGAAAGGAACTCACTGCAGGAGAGAATAAAAGCGAGCGTTCCGCACACGCTCGAAAAAACGAGAAAGAGAGAGATATATATACACATACTCGCGCGGTCATGAGCGATTTACAAAAGAGAAGGAGAGAGAGGGAGGGGAAAGAGAGAATAGAGTAGACTATAAGAAAGACGTACGTCTCGCGGCGGCCGCGCTCGTGTATAATGACAGCGTATGCGCCGCCGGGGAAATCGACGGGAAAAACGGAGAGTACATGTAGAGGAGGAGAAAAAATTGCTCGTCGTGGTGCGATGGAAAAGAGCGAGTCGAATATTCAGAGCGACGCACGTTTCCGCGAGGCGGAGGCCGCGGTTATAGTATTGGAGTGTGCCGCGGCGAACGGCAATTTATATCGTTTATTTTATATATGCGAGCCGCGCGACGGCCGATTGTCCCGGGGATATAGAGAGAAAGAGACTTTCTTGGATGTGTATTATATGCGCCACGCGGACAAGTTTAGCCAACCATTACGAGCGACTTTTGCCGTAAGGGAAAAAGTACTACTCGTTCTTTTTTCTTCTATAATCTTGTTGTGTAGCTTCTTTTTTTCTCGGTATAATGTCTCACTTATAACGCCGTGGTTTATAGCTTTGATCGTGACTAACTCAAAAAAATAAGTTGAACTCTATTTTCAATCTTTCGTGCAAAATCTATTCCGAGCGTCACGAACGCAAAACAACCCGCGAAATCTAAATTTCACCCGACGCGCCCAAGCGAAACCCCGCTGCTCAGCTCTCCTAATCAACCTTTCAGAAGCCAGTCGCGAGAATTTAACGCCCCTCTTTCTCGCGGACATATACTCAGCTCGCATATATATTTATCACCCCTCCCTCCGGAGAGAAACTTTGTCGGCACCCACCCGAAATATCACGTACACATGATATTCCGGCTCTCGCCTAATGGCCACGCCAATCGCGATGCTGGAAAGTGGCCAAACGCTACCGCGCCCGCGTATATACACACACATATATATATATACAGTATATTTCACTAACCGTCCTCCTCGTTTCTTGTTTCTGTTGCAGCATGAAAGTCGAGTGCGAGAAGCTGGCGACGGAGAGGCTCGAGACCCACAGGCATTACGTTATGGTAAGGAGAAGTGTGTTGCCCTGAGTAATTGGCGCGCGTTGAGCCAAATTTCCTCTCGGCGTGTGGTGTGTGCATTGCTTGCTGTTGTTGTACGGTGGTGTTCTGCATGCGCGTGAATCTGGCGAGAAGTTTTTTTGGTTAATTGAATATTGATTGAGTGTGATTGTTTTGTAAGGTATAGAGTTGCATGTAATAAGAAATACGTTAGAACAGCATTAAAGCATTTTACATAGTGAATTAGAGAGGTAGATGTCGTTAAAAAAGTGCACGATAAGGGCTGCAAAAATGTATAATTAAAGTGTAATTATACCGATAAGAATCTTCTACTTAAAATAGAACCTTGCACTTTTCTAAAAATACTTCACATACACGTATATAAAACATTCAAGCCCCCTTTCGCGTACATTTTAAAAACTGATAATTAAACTTGACACACATCGTCAACGACTCCTATTACAGAAATAAATCACTGCATCAAGCCAACGAAAAATTAAAAAAAAAAGCTACACCCATGTAAATACTGCTCCCTTCGAATTAGTTATAACCCCCTCATGGCAAAATTAAACCCCATTTCGCAAAAAAGCATCATCATGGCTCTCGAAAAAAATACTTTTATAATTCCCGTCGCGTTCGGGCTCAACCCACTCCAGCCCCATTACACGCGGCAATTCAGCGTCGGAGTTTCGAACGTCGGTTGCCGCGAAAAATTTGCATATACGTACAAGCCTCCCGACCCTCTCAAACTCGACAACTCTCGCGCTCCTCCAAAACATCCCTGCGCGCAGCTCTCAACTCTCTCTCTCTCTCCGCAAAAAACCTGCAACCTCCTCTCCACCCCCTTCAAAAATACAACGAACCCTTGACCCAGATCCCACACGTATATGCATATATATATATACTACACGAGTGAGCGAGCGCTAAACTCGTCGAGGACTTTTTCGCGCGCGTGTTTACGCGCCGTAATAGCGCGCGTAGTCTCGGGCTCTTTAACATTAATTGCATCCTCTTTGCGCAGCCGCGCTACTCCTCTCTTGGGAATTTCTTGCGAGCCTCGGTTTCCGCGTTATTATCCGAGGAGGAGGGAGAGTAATTGCGCAATGAGGCACCGTGATGAACTGCGCCGGCTTATTTGCAGGAGTATAAGAGCTGGGTTTTCCACGCCGCATCGCCGCCCGTAAAATGAAACGATGATTCGATACCGCTGGGTTTTTATATGCGCCGTGGTAAGACCGGTAGTTTAGCGCGACGTTTTTGTGTCCGCTCGACGCGGTGCTGATATAGGCGTTTGTTATAAGAGGTATATATACCGTTTGATTGGCATCAAAGCTGAACGAGAGGAGGTCGCGTTTTTTATAGTGATGGACGTTGTTAAATGAGCTTTGAATCATATTCGTTTATTTTTATAATCGTCAGTACAAATTGTTACACTGCGGTGTACCTATATAACGAGCCGATAGTGGATCTCTATACACCCGCGTCGACGTGTTTGTAAAGATAGCTTTAAAAAAAGACGCCGCCTTCGAAAAACTGATTAACTCCTTATAATACACCCGACACGCAATAATTATACCAGCGTGCGCTCGCTCGTTAACCATAATTACAACAGCGCATATTACCTCCCCGCCACTAACACCTCGAGAAAAAAAAGGCAAACACACACATACAAGTATAAATATACAAAAAAAAAACGACAGGCACACACTCTTGGCATTAAAATCGACACCCATCGCGTGTCCGCTCATCGCATGTTCGGCGTCGCCTAATAGACGAGGCGCTTTCTCGTCTAACGAAATAATCAATCTCCAGGTCGTGCAGCACGTATATATAATACACACATATACGAGAAAGAGATCGTGCAGCACGTGTCGTGGTTTCCTCGCTCGCTCGCTGCGATCACGATTCGTTATATTGTGAAAGCGAGGGGAGAGAAAGAGGTCGATTGATCGATGGCTGTGCACATACACACTAGGAGGCGGGAGGATCGAAGAGGCGCGCGAGGGATTATTTTTCTTATAGACGATTGACTTCGTTTGCCGAGTGGTTTTTCTCCGAAGCGGACGTGGAGTGGCGGTTTGTCGGGGCGAAAAGGTTGTTTGGATACTTTGGCGAGTGAGAGGAGGTTTGTTTGATGAGTGCAAAGTCGGATTGGTGTTTTCGAAGATTGATTTTTCATGTTGACGAAATAATGAATATTTTTAAGGATGTTTATCAAATACTTTCTTTTAATCGTTAAATATTGCTTGATATATATATTGTACAAATATAAGTTTATACAAATCCGATAATCACAGTGAAAAAGACGTACAAATAACCAACTCACATATATAAACTCGACATTCTGAGAATAAAGAATAATAACTCAAGAGCGCGAAGTAGCTGACTGACAGATTAAGATAGAAATTCCGGCGAAGCTCGCCGTGCTATATAGTAGCGTAGACCAGCAGCTCAATAATGTACGAACATCTTCTCCCACTCGCTCTCTCTCTCTCTCTTGCTGGAACAGCACCCGACAGCCGCCTCCGCCGTCGTCGTGCACGATATGCCTCCTCCTCCTCCTTCACCTCGGCACACTTTAATTGACGCGGAGGCGACTAGTTTAAACGCGATTAATCACGATGCCGCGGCGTCGGCGTAGAGTCGAGGGAGAGGAAGTCACCGAGTCGAAGATTTATCGGAGAGAGCCCGAGCTACCAGCAGATTAAACTTGATTGCTTCTCTCTCTCCCCTTCCTATTTTCTCTTCGTCTCTCACGAGGAGAGAGAGAGAGAGTCGACGGATCGTTGCACGCGACATAATGAATCACCGCGCGCGGCTACGA
Source organism: Torymus auratus (assembly GCA_900474315.1). NCBI lineage: Eukaryota > Metazoa > Arthropoda > Insecta > Hymenoptera > Torymidae > Torymus > Torymus auratus. The sequence continues at coordinate 50,778 of UXGD01000072.1, forward strand.
GTACACATAGCCTGGGAGATTATCGGCCTGCTAATGCGGCGGTAGTCTAGGTGTAGAGGAGTTCGTTCGTTCTTTTTCTTTTTTTTTTGAGCCGCGGGAGAGGTGTCTAAGTGTGGGTGCGTTTTTTTATTCTGAGTCATGGTTTGGAGCGCGGTGAGGATAGAGGGAAAAGAATTGTGTATAATGGTTTGTAAACTCGCTTGGAAAATTGGGATTAATAAGGGGCTTGTGTTGGGTTTTTGTTGCGCCGAGAGATATATAAGCGTATACGGGATGAGGAGTGATATATACGGAAGTATCATGTTCGGAGCACTTATAGTTCCTTACAGTGTGCTTAGTAATTAATTATATATAAGTTTGTAGAAACCATCTGTAAGAGAAAAAGAAATACACTATCTCATTTCGATTAAAGACCTTAAAAAAAAAACACTTCCCAAGATTTAAAATAATAACAAAGCAGTATACACCGCACCTTTCACTTCCTTTCATTCCAAAAACCCCAACGATGACAAGCCAAAATTTCAATTTCCCAATTTCCCACCGGAACGATTACGCCTCCTCGTATCGATCCCTCCTCAAAACGATCCATTATACCCGTACCAAGCAAAACTCGCAAGTATATTGTAGCCCACCACAACAATACGACCTGCAGCTATATATACAACAATATACACACAACCCGGCTAGGGCAGCATCGTTAAAGATGTTTGCCGAGTCAAAAGCAACCCCGAAATTGATCGCGCGTTTGCCCTCTCTCTCGGATTTCCAAATTCTCCTCCCTTATATACATACTATACCTCTACCTCGTTAATTTCACCTCCTCCCTCGCTACCACCGCGTGTCCTATTTCCCCTCCGAGCGTTGATCGCGTGCAGCGGAATGGTAACTTACTTACGGCGCAATCAATTCGGGTTATTACCGGACTAATGGCCCGTAAAATTAAGAACCCGAGAGGGAGAGGGTGGGAGAGAGAAATCGTTTTCCATCTCTCGCTATCCTCGCCACGGCCGATAGGTTTCCTTCCTTTAACAATACCGATCCCGTTTCATAATAGCGAGAGAGAGAGAGCTGGCGATTCCGATAAGGTTTATTAGTCGCGTCGTAACGAGGCAAATCTGCTCCGTTCGCTCCCTTTTAGTGTAGCAGTAGAGAGAGTGGGTGGCTATATAGTGCAGGTTTAGAGGTGTGCGTTATGGTTCTGAATTGTTGCACGACCGAGAGATCGTAGGATACTTTCTTTCCTTTGGTCGTGTGACGCTGAAGGAAAATGCTTTAAGGCTCTTTTTACGTGTAATTATTGGTAGGGGTACCTAATGAAGTGGAGGCATGCGAGATCGTAGACCATAATACTGAGATTCACTTTAATATATTTCATTATACTACATTTAACAACGTACAGTGTTGACACACTTTTTTATAATGACTTTGTTAGCAGTATACTCGTATTTAGAAACGCAGGAGAATGAATGTTACATTGTACATATAGCTGCATGCGAGTAGTTTCTTATAATAATTACCTCATTATATACCTAATTACTAACACGACTCTCCTTTTTATGTTTCAGTATTACGAAATGTCCTATGGGCTCAACGTCGAGATGCACAAACAGGTAACTAATAAACTCCTCTACTACTCTAATAACACAAAAAAAATTCCTCTTACACCCGCTACAAAAAAAAAAAAATTGCAAAACTAATCGTCGCGATAAGAACACTCGCCTCGTCAATTATACCGCAACACGCGGGCGACGTCTTCGGCTTGCATAAGCGCGTGTAATTTGATTTTCGCGCGCGTCTCTGCACGTATATAGCTCGCTACAGCCGACGTGGCTCGTAAATCACCTCGCAAATGTAGTTTTGTCATCGCGAAACTGCGAATAATATCGCGTGTGTGCGAGCGCGCGCAGAGCTCCGAGCAAGTCGGAAATAACGTTCGCGAGCAGCAGTCGCAGGCACGAGTTTATGGTGATGTCTTCGTCGAGGTCTCTGAGAGTTTGTATATATATGTATATATGCGGTGGTATAGGGTAGATTTCTTTGGGAGAAGTGCGTGGAGGATATAGGTTAGAGATTTATGGGGTTTCGTGATAAATTGGTTATAAGAGTGAAAGGGTAATTTAAAAATAAATAGCGTTGGTTTATAAGTCTAATGTTTCGTGTAGTTAAAATTATTTTATCGTAAATTTGGATGTGCCTCTCGAGTGTATGTTGTTCTATCGGACAACATTAATTACCAAGTCACTATACTTTCCGAAAACATTCGAGACACGCAGGTTTATTTTACGAGAGAGAGCTCAAATTGATATAAAGTTCGTAAAGAATGTTCCAATATTTTTAGAATCTACGTCTTCGAAGTTTATACCGCAGCCTCAAATAAAACGATATTTATAGACTCCGAAAGAATGTTAAACAATCAGTCCAATAATAATCTCTCAAAACAAGCATATAAATATAGAACGCCGCGCAAACGAACATCTCAATTAACTCTACCACCTCCAGATAAAAAAACAACACCCGGACAAATTCCCCGACGACGAAAATCCATCCTCCCACTCGCGTAAACGTGCTAAGTGGATTCCAACTCTCTCAGCCGAATCTTCTCTCTCGCTCTCTGTCTTGAAGCGATAACGCGCGGGGTAATTACTTTTACGAGGAGGATCGTCTCGATTAATAGCGCCCCGCGCGCGCGTACTGCACCTGCCACTTAACGCTCGAGCAGCTCCTTTCACCAGCAGAAGACCAGCTGGCGAGATAGAGAGAGGGGAATATCGCGCGCAAGTCCGAAAATTCGATGACGGGGGTTAGGGCGATGAATTAATTGAGTGGCGGTAGTGAAGGAAGAGAGATTCGAGTAATGAGTGAGTCTGCGAGTTCGGATCAATTGCTTTCACGTTTTTTATAGCTCGAAAGAAAAGTCGAAAAAAGAGCGGAATTAAAATACCTATATAAAAAAAGATCTATAACTTCTTTGAGGTAATACAGCTGCACTTCTAACGGCACTTTTACGATTCTTTTACATTCTCTCAAAAATCTGCGCGCTCTCGATAAACGCCTGCTGTTTATACTAACGTCCGTCAAACCTCTATATAATGCGCACACAACCGCCACCGCGGCTATAAAAGAACCGAACCAAATTGCCCCGCGTGTCGTCGCACTCGGAGAGCCATATCCCCCTGCGCTCTTTTTTTCCGGACACGTCAACGCTCCCAAGTAAAATCTATTATTAACGCGAGATTCTTCGCATGGGGCGCACACACAAAAACGGCTGGCCAAGAAAAATACACGCGCGGCAGTATAGTAGTCGTACGCGGTTCCACTTTTAAAGCGACGAAGCCGCGTAGTCAAATAACTCGTAAAGTATATCCCCGTATAGCGACGCAATAGCTGCCGACGTGTGTATAAGCCGAGAGAGTTTGGATTTTTGAGAATTTAGGGGAGCTCGATGTGTATACACACGCGTGTCATGTGTATGTGTACTCGGGGTGTGGCTGCCTTCGTCTGGGACACGGATGTATTTCGACGTTTTTTTTTGGGAGGAGAGAAAAAAAGGGAGAATAAGCCGGGAATTTAGAGGTTGGGTTGTAAGAGGGTGACGGAGATTTATAATTACGAGGAAAAAAAAAGTTTTTTTTGGTATGTCTGTTTTTTAGGGTTTGAGAGATGCGGTTGATATTAAATAGTGTATGGTAAACAGGATAAGTGTAAACGTCACTTCGAAAAGTTATTTTTAGATATTTTACGTGGAGTGTATAATGGTGTGAGATGTATTGAAATTTCTCAATCTTGCTGTGAGAAAATATGAAACGAGCGATTTATAATTGTCACCGAAAATTATGCAAACACGGTGCAATAAAGTTTCCTACAGATGTTTTTTACAACGAATCGCGCAAATACTGAATTTGGAAAGGTAAACAGACATTCCTTTCACGAATTTTTGGCAATTTATTGTCATATTGTAAAAGTGAAGCATTATTTGACCTTCTTATCACTAGAATTCACATATCACCAAGCAAACACTGATATTACACTTAAATTCCTAAAATTTCAAACAATCATCATTTCTAAAGTACTTATATACCAATCTATTTAAATTCCAAAAAAATACACTTCATCCTTCTCCAAAAAAAACACGCTAAAAATCATTCACGAGAGTATCACATCAGCGTTTAATCCCGACGCGTGATTCACTCTCCTTCCTTCTCCTCCTCCTCACTTAACTCTCGCAATCTCGAAATGTTTGCCGAAGGCATTCGAGCGTTTTGAGAGCGGCGGCGGTGAGTGAGAGGAGCAGCAGCAGCAGCGGCAAGAGACACACAGAGCAAACACACGGCTCTCGCGCAATTGTCGCGGCAAGCTGCTGCTGCTGCTTTTGATGAATCAGAGCGACGTGGAGTCTCTCTCTCCTTAACGATGTTTACGGGGGAGGAGAGGAGAGTTCAGAAAGTCGACGATTCCGGGCTAATGAGCGCGAGATAACGCGAAGGATGACGGGAGGACTCGGTTTTTGGTCGGTTGCGCGGTTTGATGAAGTGGAGGAGTGAGTATAGTGGTTTTTGAGAGAATTGCAGTTTCCATGCGCTTGAATTTATTTAAGAAGTTAATGGCTGTGTAGGTAATATGTTTTTTCTATTATCAAGAGTGTTTTTGTTATTGGAATATAAAAAGTACGTCGCGTGTTTGTTTTTTTTACGACGTATATGACAAGGATTGAAATGATTACTCGCTATATGTTCGCTAAGTTTTAGTACGGCTAATAACTATAATTAGAACGAGTAAATAAGCATACATTCGAATATTTATAATGAGTCAGTTCATTAAACATACCGAGAACGTGACTTAACGTTCGCATGATTTGCCGCTTATGATTGTTTAATGATACGTGTACAAAGTCACCGGGTTTCGCATGACAGCAAGAAAAGAAAAAAATTTTAATTTACGTAATTTATTCCAATTTTTTTCTTTTTCACGGCTAATTTCACCTGGATCGAGTGACATCGTTTCATAAGCAATCAAAGTATAATTAATTTCCGTTGCCACTGCAAACAGAAAGTTCGGTATAAAAAAGGTTCTTAATATGTCGAGCGAGAAACACGCACTTGCGAAAACATTTAACCGTCGCAATTACGTCAAAATAATTATTGCACGAAAAATCTTTATCAATAATCCGAGAAAATTATATGTTTTCGTCGCGTAAATATTTAATTTTCAATATTTGGTCGTATACGCGTCGGAGCTTTACTTCGGCCCCGTTTATGTTTACCCTCGCCGCGTATATAATATATAAATGAAATTAATTCGCGCGCGAAAATAAAATATGTAAGAACCGTGAAATAAAAATACCTTGTGCGGGCCGTACCGACAAACGTTATAAATAAACTCCTGGAATTATACATGATATCTCTCCCTCGAAAATCGAAATTCAGAGACGGAAAAAATTTACAACCCCGCATCACGCATGACTAAACAAAACGCATATATACATAAACATACAGAGCGCCGGCGAATGTCATTAAAATCGTTAACGAGTGGCGCGGCTCTGTTTGCTAAGCCTTCGAATTCGCACTCACTCAGCCGCGCGGCAGAGAGCTCTTACACTACTTTTTGCCGCGATTGCGTCATGCGGCGGCGTTTGCATACGTTTGCACAAATAACACACGTATAGGCCGCGTGTATATAACACACAAAAGCGACGAGAGAATCCGATATAGGGAAAAAGAAGAAGAAGAAGCGGCGCCGTATGTTGACGCGAGGTTTTAACGCCCGAAAATATTTAAATGGGTCGTGTGCTCTGCGAGTATAATAAACAGACGCTCTTGCGAAACGGTTCGTGCTCGTTACACACCGGCCAGCGCGGCGATGAAATGCCTCTTTGTCCGTAAGATAAGCGAGTTAAAAGCGCGTGTATGTATGTGTCTGGTGTATCCGGTCGGCGAATTAAGCGCGCGCGCGTCGATTTTGCTTATAATCGTGGTTAATGGGAGGGAATTAGCCTCTGAATTAATTTGAATAGTATATACTATACAGCGTTTTTATATTTCACGAGGTTTGTTGAAATAGCCATAATTTTTTTCGTCCCATATACCTATTTCGGCTTATCTTCTTTTCCTGTTTGCTGCGATAGAACATTTTATTCTCAGCTATCCCAACAAATATTTATTCGAATTCAGCCTATCTGATAAAGTGTATCCCGCGGCGGCACATTAACGAGGTATATGCCGTGTACGATTTTACGTGACTAACTGCGTAATAGATATAGTATACGTAACGAATGACGAAATAGGGAGAGAGCTTTTCCCCTCGTTTCGGCATATGCCTTTGATGTGTAAGCTCTGGTAATGATCTCGGATTACCGCGATCTTTAACAAAACCAAAGTAAAAAAGAAGAATAAAAAAATAATATGACCTAGAGTATATAGTAGAAAAAAATAATAATAAAAACGAGATGATAAAATTTTTATCATCGCGTAAACAGCCATAAATCACGCCGTGAAGTCCAGTTATGGCGTTGCCTCACATTTTTCGAGAAAAATGCCTAAAAATTTAACCGCATGTAAATAATGGCACTGTCTAAACATTGGCGCTATTCCAGCGAGATTTATGGTTCTCAGCTGGGATATAATTATATTTAAATTCGGTGTATATTTAAAGTGTATACTCACGAGTTTATTTGTTTTTTAAACACGGCTATTTTCCGTGTCCACGGCTGTGTATTTATATTTCTCTCGGCTCGACTCAATATTTTATCGCGCGTATATATAAATGGATCTATATACTTATACCGAAACAGATAATGCTTTATCGTCGTGAAAATTTTGTCCGTTAAAAAGATATAAAATGTCGAGTATATACAGATATTCTATCTTAATCGCCGTGCGTTTATGAAAAAGGCTGTTATTTAAGTAGAGATAATGTTTGATAACTCAACGACACAATAATCTCTCGAATCATAAGTACCCCAAGTTTTCTCTTCTAAGAACACACATCACATTCAACAAAAAGACTGCTTCGTATACAAATCCAATCGATCACCATCGCGTAGAAAAAACATTCCTCTCAAAACTTATCCGCTAAAACAACAATCTGCTCTCACCTGCAGGAATCCGAAACCTCCATACCTCCGAGAGCAAAGATAATCTCCTTTCCGCGCGCTTCCGAGGCATCACACACTCCCACGCGCGCGGATATATGTAAAACCGTAAAATAAACGCCGATGCTTTCGCGAAAGAGCACATAAGCACTTGTTTTCTCGGCAGGCGCTCGGCCGACAACCGTAAAAGAGATTTCTGCACTTCGTTATGGCGGAGCCGCGCGTTTATATTCTCTCTCTACCGAGCGGGGCGGCGCGAAAGCGACGAAAATAGAAAATTGCCTCGTTGACAGGAGATTCGCGCGCGGCTTGGAAATACAGCGCAAAGTCGCTGAGTATATAGGATCTTTGAGCTTTCTCTCCCTTCCTCTCTTCGTGCGCGAGCGCCTTTATGCGCTCTCTGTTTATACGAGAGAGTTTTTATCAATTTCCGCGGCGGGGATTTACGTGCGGCGCGGGGGTTTTGTTTTGTATATACCGTTAAAGTGGAGACTGAGGTTGCGGTTGATTTATCGGGTAAACGTTCCTTGGATGGTTTTTAATAATTATTTTAAGGAGGTTATATAAAATGGGAAAATTTAAAAGATTGAATCTAAATACGTGTTTATAAAGTTATTAATATTTCAGTGAAATAAAAAATAATGTATATGCGTTACGCTGCGTTTTTAATTTAAAATTCATATTATATAGAAATAATTATCAAAATAAACAATTCTTTATAATAATATGGAAATTTTTGTATGATAAGAAAGAAATATTTTTAAAATTCTAGAGAATAAAATAATAATGTTTATTGAGTAATATAACAATAATTAACTTTCTATGTGAGGACATCGCAATCAATTAAATCATTCTCCGAAAAAATCAATCCGCCCAATTATTCCCCAACCGACAACCACTCAACACGCACCAATATCGCACCCACGATTCCACGTCACGCTCCCTCATCAGCTTTCGAATCACGCGGCACACGCCCCGCGTATATGACCGCATCGGGGCGTCGATCATCGATCGCGCGACTCGCATGTTTATTGACTACTATCCGATATAAGGCGCGCGCTTGCCGACTACACCGGAAGCCAATACACACACACACACTTTTATCTCCTCTCTTTCATGTTCTGACGTCAGAGGCCGATGCGAGCGTCTACGGGGAAAAATGCCCGCACACATGAGAGAGCGGAAAAGCAAAGGCCTACCGCTGTGTGTGCGCACACTCGGAGAATTATAAATAAATGGGGAAGCTGCCGTATATTTTTAGCTGCCGCGTTGTTTATGGGGGTGTAAAAATAGATTGATTAGAGCAGCATTCTCTCTCTCTACCTTTTTTCTTTAAGTGGACGTGTATATATACATGGCGACGGCGATATAGTTTGTATAAATTTTTAATTTACAATCTCCGTGACGACGTAAAAATAAGCGCGCACAGGATGAATATTTACGCGCGATAATGGTTTCATTTATAAACAAAGTCACTTTTAATAGCTTCGGTGCTCAAGCGCGCGTAATATAATCTTCGACGACGCAAAGTGGGTTACCGCGCGTGTGCTGGTATATATAAGAGTTCGCTCTCTCGCTGTAATATTTCGAGTCGCCGCGGGGCATTAAATAGAAGAAAAAAAAGCGTAATTCACAACATGCCGTAAAACATTTTATCACTATATATACGCGGTGCCGCCGGCGGAATAAAATCCGCAAGCGTTACACGGTCGCATATATATTGACTGAGAGAGATGACGACGGTTCGTGGATGTGATGACCTCCGCATTTTTCGAACTTCTTCGAGGAACTCTAAATAAAAATTTATTTTCACGCGCGTATCCATCGCGTATATATAAACTTCTTTTATGCGTATAACCCATCGAATAACAAACTCTATTGATACCTACGAAAATAAGTTCGCTTATTTTCACGCGCGCGCGTGCCCGTAGGAATACAAAGTTGGCCGTATATCATCGTTCGGTGTTTGACGTAGATTCTTAAGAATTTTAACCGGCATTCTCTATTTTAAAAACGTTATATTATGTATTTGTATTAACCGAGTGAATTTCTTTGCTTTCAGACGGAAATATCGAAGAGACTTAACGCAATTATCGCGCAAATACTGCCGTTCCTATCGCAGGAGCACCAGCAGCAGGTGGCCACAGCCGTCGACAGGGCGAAGCAGGTCACGATGACAGAGCTCAACTCGATAGTGGGAGTAAGTCTATATTCTTCATTATATTTCACAATTTATAATATTCATCATCTATTATTCAATCATATCGCATTAATCATCATAATATATAAATACATAAAAATTGAGTAACAAGTAATTAGTTCAACGACCTGTACCACCCAAATTTCATCTCTACATCTAAAACATTCATCGTTATTATCAAAGATAACATAAACGCATCCTATACAAGATTTCACCATCAACTGGATATTCTCAATAAATATACCTCCCGAATGTAATACCATTAACTCACTTAATCCAACCTTCTCTCCCTCTTTTCCACCCAAAATACATTAAACTGACGACCTCTGCATATAGCCCGCACCTCACTCCATCCACGAAATAAAAAAGAAACGAACACGAAGGAAAATATCGACGAGCGAGCGGGCGACTTCCGGCGCTTCATGAAAAATTCATTTATTCAAATGCGCGCTCGGCCCTCTTAACGAGCGCGCGAAAGGAGAAAAAAGAAGTAGAGAGAATCCGCCTCGGCGAATATTCGGCGCGAAAAGGGTGTATTACGAGGGGAATTACCAGAGACCGAAGTGGGTATAGTTATAAATCGCCGGGGCGCACGCGCGAACGCGATTAGCCGCGGCGTTAATTCGTATTTGGCGCGCCGCCGCTACCGCCCCACGTAACAATGATTATCAATCGATCCGTCGGCTGCGGTGGCAGCGCGGCGGTGATTCTACTGCGGTGTTATACTGAATTTTCGACGAACGTGGTGGTGTCGATTTCACGAAGGTTTGAAAATATTGTTGGAAAGGTACTTTCTGCTGGAGAAAACCGTCGAATCTTTGTTTACAACAGCAGTTGAAAGTTTATTTAGAGACGCTTAAAGCCAAATTAGTCATTCATCGGTGGTTTTTTTTCTCTTCTTCTTCGTATAATTTAAAATGCGAAACTGCAGGTGTAATAAAAATACTTACTCAGCTGAATCATAAACTATACAGTCGATCATAAATTAAAGCGGCATTAAAACGTTATAAAATCGTAATAAAAATACACGCGGCGGCAGCCTTCGCTTTATTACTGAGAAATAAATAATGTATCGGGAGCGCGCGCGCGGGCTGCATTAACCAATAAAACTGTTTATTAGTCGACGAAAAGTATCGCGCGCTGTTAACAGTCGCGATCGTACTGCACTAAAACCAAAAAATAAAGAAAGACGCTCTCGACACATATCCCACTTTCACCACGTGTATATAACTCGTACACCATAACGCGCATTTCGCCGCAAATAAACTCGGCCCCGCGACAAACGAACCAAAAAAGACTTCCTCGCCGTTGCGAGGCTAATTCATTCATCACTCTCTCTTTCCTCTCGCCGCGGTCATTTTCCGCGTTCCCCTCGACTTATTTCGCAGTCCGCGGACGAATTATACCGCGCGCTCGCGTATATATATACACCATAGCTAGCTAGTGCGATAAGCGCGCGCTCGCCGGCGAAATTGGCATTCGGCCGTCGCCTCGCATAATTGAGTTCCGAGTTGCTTCTCGACACGGACACGACGGGAATAATTCCGCGGCGCGCTTCCTCTTCCACCACGCCGGGCTTTATTAGACGCGCGGCGGTGTACGTGTATAATGCGCCGGCTACGGCTCTCTCACGGAGGGTATATCGATGAGACGGCGCGTCGCGACGTGCCGTGCGTTTGTATATTACGGTAATACCCGCAGGCCGTCTTTTTCGAGTTTAAGTATGCGAGAGATGAGGCGCATAGTATGGAAGGAGGAGAGTTGGTTTCGTGTCGCGCGGAGAGGTGCGGGAAAAGTTTTAGCGCGTTGTGGTGAAGTTTGATTTTTATTTGAAGTTTGTTGAACTCCGGAGTTTATGAATAAATGTATTTGGCGATGCGTCGTGGGTTGGATAAAATGTAACTGGCGAATTAAAGTACGGAGAGTCGTATATGAATTTGATAAATAAAAAATACGTGTATTATTCGTACATTTTGTTTTAAAAGCATACAAATAAATTATTTATCGTCAAATGCGTGTAAAAAATTGATTTTATTTTATTAATTTTTCATGCGGCACGTCATAACAAATTTACATTCAATATACATGTAACAAAATTTTACCAGCAATCATAATCTGCGAATATTGTTGTATAGATTTATTCACATACGTTTTAAAAGATTATAAAAAAACGAATAAAACAATATCCTGTTTTAAATGCAGTTTCTATTCGGCTAGTTTCCTATATTTTAATCACCCAATAGCCACATTTTTTCATTAAAAGTCATTTTTGCTACTTTTTTATCACAAAAAAAAAATCATCATCAACGATTTCGTAAAAAAAAAAAAAAAACAAACAAGTGTTAGCAACCAAATCCACCCACGCAGCGTCGCGCCAAAACGAAAACAATCATTCCGGCCATTAAAAAAAGAGCTACTACCACTACCATTACTACTGTATATGCGGATGCGCTCGCGCGAGCATATCACGTTTCGCGAGAGAGCTCTGCTCGCACAGCCGTAACACACGTATATCCGGCTGCTGCCTCCACTGCACGGGAGTGGGGATTTATTTATTTACGCGCTCGATTCCGAAGAATTTAGCGCGCATCGCTCGCGCATACACACACACACGTGCCTTTTGACCGACGCGGCTTATCGTCGCGTTAAATCTGCTGCTGCCTCTCACTCGTGCGATCGAATTTCCGCCGTTGATGGGGAAAAGCGCGCGGAGCGATCTTTGATTTGATTAATGAATTTCGAAACGCGGATATATAGCGGGGTGAGAGGATAATGCGATATTGTTTTTTGCGAGAGTGGGCGGGCGGGATATGACAGGTATATATAGCGCGTTTTTCGTGTTTGATGATTTTCGAGAGCGATGATGAGGATAATGCGTGTTGGGTAATTGGGAGATCCGTATATAGGATTGATCGGACGAGTGAATGTATATTTTTATCGCGTGATTTTCGGTATTAACGCGTATTATATTATTATTATTATATGGCTTTATTTTGTAGAATCAACTATATATAATTACGTATATATAAGCTTTACCGATGCATTGTACGTGTAATTATTATTGTATGTATTATAATTGTGTATTGTAATGCCGATGATAACATGAGAAAGCGCAACCGTTCTGCGTTAAATATTAACAGCGATTATATTCCACAATTGAAAATTAAAATTCTCATTAACCTACCTTTTCGAGCATTGAATAAAATTATCCTCTTCCGCGTACACATAATCCGGCATTTAACTTAACACATCCTGCTTCTCAAAACATCGCGTACAACCGCGCTATATCAAATCCATCTAAATCCATCCACCGTCATCTAAATTCCTTCTAATACACAACGCTATACATACATTAAAACTCAAAACATCGTCTTCCTCGATCCCTCGTCAAAAACTTGCTCTATTACTGACGCATGTGTATATGTGTGCGCGCGGTGTGTAATAACGGCTCTATTAAGAGGCACGATCATCATCGTGTATATACGCGTCGTGTGACGTGTGCTCATGCACGGCTGCCAAGATGCCACCGCGCGCGGGTGAATTAACTCGGTGATACGCCCACGATGAGCGCGTAAGCGAGCGTGACGTTTTTAATCGGGCCTGTTTATTACATATATATATGTACGGTTTGGTGAGAACGCGTGGTCGGTGTAATTTGGCGATGTACGCTCGGTTGGTTTTGACGGTTCACGGATTCTATATGTTTAGACGTGTTTTAATGGGGAGTTTATGATTGTGAGTTGGAAAAATGAGGTTTAGTTTAATGGATGCATTTTTCACTAGTATAGATTACGAAATGGCAACGTTTCTATAGTATTTGGAATTTTCTCCAAAATTATAAGAAACTCTCTTCAGTAAATTTCAATCGAGTTTCTATAGGATTTGTAATTTACTCATCATTAAATTTCACTCGATTAGTTTCTAAAGTAAAGTTTCTATATAGCATTTGGTATTTACTCCAAAAATAAAAAACTCTTCATTATTAAATTTCATTCGAGAAATACTCAAAAAAATTCACTCAAATATATACCATACCAACCCCTTCTCTTTTCACACTCTATATCACTCCTCTTTCACCCTTCGCAACCCCCCCTCAAAAATCTCTCTCCACATAATTTCCGTCATCCGAGTTTACCGTGCATGCTCATCGCCCTAAACACATACACACTACGGCATAAGACGAGGGAGGAGGCGAGAGAGCCGCCGTGTCGGCATTCCGCGAACACGCGCGGCCGTATTATAGCCCCGGGATTACGCGGGGCTACTACACGTGTCGGACTCTGCATTATGGGCCGAGGTGTCGCCGGCTCGCCACCAACGCCGCACGTGTATGTGTATATAGTCGTGTCGGGCCGAGAGGCGGATGATTTTGTAGCCGATTACGAGCTGTGCTTCAGCAGGAAGGGAAGAAGGGACGCAGGGTGTATAGTGTAGTGCAGTGTCTTTGCTGATGCGGGAGATGGGAAAGGTGAGTGTGTGTGTGGTATGCGGGCGCGTAGAGTATAGAGGGAGAGTTTGGCTTTTGGAGCCTGTCGGAGTGATGTAATGCGAGCGAACAGTGATTGTTACAAGGTGGATTAGGCGTGCGCGGCACCGCGGCGGGTTGAGGCCGAAGGTATACTGCGCGGCTGTGTGGATAAAGATGGATTTTGAGGATTTTCGCGTGTAGGATGCTTAGGATGGAAAATAGCGATTGTGTAAAGATAAACGAGGTGTATTGAATTTTGATGCATAAAATGGTAGTGTCAGTTTGTATATTTATTATTGAAATTCATTATATATACGAAGATTAAAATTACATTCAAATTAATTTTATCTTATTATCAGTTTAATGAATTAACGTAATATTATATTCGCGTATCAATCCATTAAATAATTAAATTAATTCCAACAAAAGCCTCTCCAATCGACCTCGCTAATGTAAATGAATTCCCGATCATCATCACGGAACAAAAAACAATCCCTCCTCCCATTATACATACACAGACACGACAAAAACACGTATCTCTCTATATATACCTCGCGGAGGAGAAAACAACCCGACCCTGCAGTATATGCACGTGCACCCATATAGACACATACAGAGAGAATCGAGCGAGGAGACAACAAGTACATAAGGGAGAGAGAGACTGTGTGGTATATATAAGGGGGGGAGTGTAGGCGAGCAAGCGCGCTTCTGTCGGTTTGCTCGCTCGCTCGCTCGCTCGCGCCAAGCCCATGAATATGCATTACTCGGTAAACAGGGGTTGAATCAATATTTCGTTTAATAACACGCGGCGGAGGCAGCAGCGCCGTATATATATAGTTTCTATGCAGAGCTTGCCGTATAGTCGTAGCTGCCTTGTACCTACCTCGTCGTCGTCGTTGCACGGCTGCTTCGTGTATATATGTGTATATCTCTCTTCTCTCCATCTATCGCTGTCCTCCCTTCGTGCCCGAGCCATCTAACTTTCTTCCGTCACCTGCCGCGTCCTGCTTTTCAAGCTGCAGCTGTATATATGCTTCGATCCCAAGGAAAGGTCGAGAGGGATATTTGGCGCTGAATTTTTGAAGATAAGAGGCGAGGCGAGGCGGTGAATTTTAACGTGGTTGTCGAGGGTTCGGTCTATGAATTTGATTTTCATTCTGCGAAGGGTCGGGTTTGAAAATTGTGTTGCTGGATTAGGGAAATAAGGTGGTGGTTGTTTGCAAGGATAATCAGTTGACTTTAAAGAAAATTTTATAATTTTATTATAACGATTGTAAATGCATCATTAGCATTTTACGTACAACAAATAACCAGCTAATAACTTTAACAAACAAAATTCCTATTCTATACCCTCGCGCACCCTAAGTTCTCCCGTCCCCCTCTAACCAAAGTTTGTTTCTACCACCACCCAGACATCATCCACTATACACATATATACAGACACACGCGCGCGCTCACCTCTCACCCTTCGCTGTCACAATACCTCATCCGATCTCCCCCTACGTTCGCCCGTGTACAATTGTTCCGGTTTTTTTTTCATCCGCCACTCACTCACTCTCTTCCCCCTTCTCCCTATTATATATCTTTATACCTATATATACACACTGCACGCACGCGAGTCGCACCTTCGCCGTGTCACCCCAGGTATATACACACACACGTTATACAACGCGCATCCATTTCCCACGTACATTATATATATACACACCGACTATACTCACTGCTGCTACTACTGCTCTCTTCCCCTTCTGGTCTATTATTCACGGCGCGTTAAGCCTCGTTTGGGACTATTACGCTTTCCTTTCGTGAGTCGCGCCGTTGCTGCCGTGCGAATACCAATGAAACCTACCGCCGCTCTCAATCACGCGCGCGGGAGTGTGTATGTATAAGCGTGTTTTCCCTCTTCAGAGAAAAGAGAGAGAGAGAGAGCGCGCGGGGAACAGGAAAAGGTTCGTTTTCCTTCGCCGACTGTGTAATGAGTTAGAGGGGGGCCGGGAGGAAAGTGGATAATTTTGTACGTGATGTGTATATATACGGGTATAGTCGTTCCAGTCCGCGTGATGAGAAACAGACGCCGTGAACGCGAGATAGGAATCGGCTGAAGGAGAATAAGAGAGTTTGGGAGTGGAGGAAGGGTCTTTCGGCTACTACTACTACTTCTTCTTCTTTTCTCGTGCTTTTTGTGAGATTGCTGTTGAGTGTGGCCAACTAACTGTGTTAGCGTCGGTGCTGAATGAGTTGCGGGTAATGAATGATGAATAAGGTTGGCCAGCATAGCGTTATGAATGCAAGTTTCACACTGAATATATTTAAGCATTATGTATAGCTATATTGTAACGTGTGAACTTGGGATAAACCGCGTTTGTACTACTGTAAATTCATTTATTCCTAGCTTATAAATAGCAATCATTCCGAAAAAGCCGAAAACTCAGTATGTATATGCATTCTACCCTTATACACCCGCAATTTTCACAACCCGCGTACAAAAACACATCACCCAATATGTACTACTACCGAACCCACCCCAAATTTCCCACCATCATGAACCCCGCACACTTCCTCTATATCTCACTCTCTCTCTCTTCAGCATCCTTACTTGTTACACTATACCCTCGGCGCACGCGTACAAGTACATCGGCCATCACCCCTCTTCCTCTCGCAAAAAGGATCATCGTCCTGCACGCGGCCAAAAACGCGGCCCGAGGAGGGTTGTTTCGGCCCACATATATAGGTGGCCACGAGGGGGATATAAAGCCTCGACTTCCCGCGTATATATATATATATAAACCCCCCTCGACGGACGAATTACAAGCTTGTCCGCGTGCGCCTCGTACACGTGTACGTACGTGTATAATCGGGCGCGTGTCCCGTGTACACAAGCTGCCGACGGTATAAGCTCGAGGGCCACTCGAATATGTATATATACGTGCACGCGGGTTTCCTTTTTTCTGACCGTATATATGATGGGGGAGGAGGATGGTTTTATGGGGCCGCTGCGTCGAGGAGGTTCCCGTAGGAGAAAGGAGAAATTGCTGTGTGTGTATGTATGTAAGGGTGAATTGGGAGATGTCAAGATTTTCGGGTGTAGTGTTTTGATGGGATGAGTGGGAATTATTCGGGTGTGATGAGCAGCTTTTTAATATTCGCGGGGTGTCTGTATTCCTGATGGAATTCTAATACACGTGTTACGCCTTTTTCTATACATATAGTAATTTACTGTAATGGCTCAAAATACATTCCACAATTAGTTAAATATCCACCGCACACAAGTCCCGGAGAATATATTCATTCTCCCCGAAATAAAAAGCGAACGTCGAATACATTATTGTGTACACCCTTTTCTCTCGACAATCCTGCACGCGGATCCGCTATGTTTACGAGCGGCGCGCGCAAAGATTTACACACCGACAACCGCGCGTATATAGTTTTGGTGTTTCTAAATTGTGCATGGCGAGAACCGTTCGCACCGCGCGGCGTGTTAATGGCGAATTACTCGAAATGGGTTTGTCTTTTTAGACTTGCAAATGAAGGCATTATGTGTGCGGCGGCCAGGCGCGCGAATTTTCGGGGGAGAGAAAGAGAGAGAATGCGATTCGTGCGCCCGTAAAAACGTGCGCGGCAATAAAAATCTCCGGGCGACGTTAACTGGATGGAATAAAAAAGAAAGAGCCGGTGGTAGTGGTGGTGGTGGTCAGTTGGAAAACGGCCAAAATAGAAAGGCTGCCTTATTACCACTGAGCGAGAGAGTGAAATATTTCGCGGTCGACCGGTTCGAATTTACAGTGATTTAATTGCTATACTATTATTTGTATCCACTCGGTATATCAATAAATTCCAATCATCCACAATATTTCTCGAAACCAGCAATGACTGTTTAATTTTTAGTTCAAAAAACGTGAAAATCGCCACCCCACTCGTACTATTTATACCCTCTTGACTGTAAAAACCCCACACTCGGCTACTGTTTACGCAAAACAAAACGCACGCGTGCGTCGCGCCTAACCCAAAACACTAAAAACCCATTACAGAAACAGCCGCGCCTATATGATGCAGTCGCCGTCAGCCCCGATGGTGTTGTTCACCCTCGTTCTCTCTCGCATGGCACCCGATACCGATAATCCATTCTTGATTCACTATACTATACGACATCGCCTCTATACCCCCCTATGTGCACTAAATTTTTCTCTCTCTCCCCCTCATAGAGCTACAATTCCAGCCCGTTACACGCTACTACTATATATTATAGGCAGGGAGAGCGAGGGGCGCGCCATACGCGCCTAAACGCTTAAGTGAAATCCGCGATAAGCGCGCGGGATATATACATACATTCGTATCCGCGAGCGCGCACGAGTGTAACGAGTTTATCGTTTGTCACATACGGAGAGAGGGGGAGAGAGAGAGAGAAGGGGGACACCCGCCGAGGGTTTCACGCCTCGGCGAATCGAGAGATATTGTGTGTATTTATATATACGTACGCTTGCTAGCGCGTGCGTGCGGCATGTGTGTATATACGGGTGCATTCGCAATCTCGTCTCGTGTTGTGTTTTTTTTGTTGGTCGGCCTTCTTTTTTTTCCTCACGGCGCGTCGAGGGTGAGGGAGAGAGAGAGAAAGGCAGTCGTCTGAGGTCGTTCGTAACAGATTAGGGCGGCACGTAGAGGGAGAGAGAGAGAGATAATTTACGGGCTCGTCTCGCCTCGTTTTTTCTCTCCTTTTGTCCCGTGCTGCTTCTTTTTACCCGGGGAGAGAGCACGCGGCGTATATTTTATATCTATTTTTACGGCAATCGGAGCGTCACTCGAATACGCGCCCCGCGCTGCACTGCGATACTTTATCGCGCGAGAGAGCTGCCTGCGCGCGCCTCGTTGAATTATTTATGGAATGTATACGCGGCCGTTGTACACGCGCTAGTTAACTTTTCTGTTCGCGGCCCGCGGATTCTGACTGACAGGCCACCGCCGGCAAATTTATAATTTTATATGAATATAGATTGGTCAATGCACCAGCGTGTATATACAATGATTTACGCTTCGAACTCAACTTTTTTCGCCACGCGGTCGCGATTATATCGGACAAATAAAGCGGCTGCGCGTCTAAACAATAGCATAAGTACGCGCGCGCGGGAGATATAGAGAATACATTTCCATGATAAAAACTCGTCCACTTAAATCTCGCGGAACGGAGGGAGAGAGAATAAGTAGAAAAGAACACGCCGTTGTCTAACTTTTACGAGAAGGAATAAGGCGAAGAAGAAACGGGGGCCGAGTTAAATGGATTCCACGAGAGAAAGAAAGAGAATAAAGGCGCGAGTATAGTCGACGGCGGAAAAAGAGCGAGCGAGTTGCGCATGTATAATTAGCTTAGTGGCCGCGGCTTTAAATCAACAGTAGCT
Source organism: Torymus auratus (assembly GCA_900474315.1). NCBI lineage: Eukaryota > Metazoa > Arthropoda > Insecta > Hymenoptera > Torymidae > Torymus > Torymus auratus. The sequence continues at coordinate 69,923 of UXGD01000072.1, forward strand.
CTCAATTTACACCTTGAAATATGTTGCCAGCAGAGGAAACTTCCTGCTTTAAGTGATTGCGCTGAAAGTTTCTTACTCGCGTCTTAGTCATGCCCCTCCATTACGTATTCCGCGCGGCGCGTATACTCGGGAGAGATACGCGCGCGGGAGAACGATTTGTAAACTTGTGTTGGTGGAGAAGAGATGGGGGAAGGGAATTCAGCGCCGTCTGGCGCTCGATTCGCGCCGCAGGGAAAATCTGGAGGAGAAAAATGGGGGGCCAGGGCGTCGACGTTACGCTGAGTGCGCGATTCTCCGTGCGACTATATATGACTTCTTTTTTCGGGGTTGAGTTAAGTGTGTGTGCGGCTGTGAATTTACATGGATCTTGCTGATTAAGTGAAATCTTTTATTAAAGCGTTGTATGCGATGTTGTTTCGGGTATTGATGGATTGAATATTAGATGAACCATTATATTGAACTAATTATACTTTGTTACTCAATTTATATACTAGATTAAACATATCGCATAACCATAATCATGAACATTAATAATATCATCTACTCATTATAAAACTAACTCTTGGCTATAGTTTCTCCCAACCCCGCGCATCCCACCCATCTGTCACCGCATCTCGACCACACCTCCCTGGTAGACCAGCAGCCGCTTCGATCAACCACAAAAGAAATGCTTTTCACGATCTAAACTACTGATCGTCTCTCTCGCATAATCAGTCGTTCATCATCTGCAAAGCATTATATATGTACCTCGAATCACAAACGCGGTCTACCAGACAACCTCTCCGTACTATCCATCTCACTCACATCCCCCCTACTACTGTCTAACCTTTTACTTTTTACCTTTCTAGCAACAACGTACTGACATCCCGCGACTATTGCAGCAGATGCAGGTGCAGCAGTTGCCGCCCGGCGCGGCTATAGGCCCACATCCTAGTTTACCCGGACTTCCGGCATTAGGACCCGCTGGTCTACCAGTACCCACGTCAGCGTCCGCTGCGTTACTGGGTTTAGGATTGGCACCAGGAGCGCCACCAACTCCAGGTAGCGCAAGCTCGCATCCACTGTCGATGCTGAGCAAACCAGAGCTGCACAGGAACAGCCAGCCTGATGACGTGAAGAGCAATGGAGGTGAGGATCGTTGATAAAGTTATTGATACCGCGAGTGATGGAGTATCGGGAATGTGAAAGTGAATTTGACGGTTCGTTTTTGGCATAAATAAGTATAACAGATATATTTCTGTATATGTTGTAAATCTCGGCCGGGTTGTGTAGATTAATTGTCAACGCGCGGGGAGCTTACTGCGGCAATTTTCATGGAAACACAAATTGGTTTTAACAACTCGTAAAACCCTACAAAATAGTTTGACAAAAATAAATCCGCTCGCTCGCGCGCTATACACAAAAATAAATCAATCCTTCGACCGCGCTAAAAAAAAAACTAAAGCCATATTTAACGCTATACCAATTTACTCGTACCACGCTCGCGAGCGTCCGTAAACAAATCACGTTATATCAAAATCCTCTCTCACACTCGACGAAAAAAAAAAAAAAAATCTGAAACACAACTCTCTCGCCGCCCGCGAGAAAATCTAATTTCTCGTACGTCAAAAGCCAGATATCCATCCCCTCGCGCCCGCATCACGCCGATTTGTATAAATAACATACCTCGTACCCCTCGAAAAAGTCTCCCCGGTTTTTTTTTTCATTTCAGTTCGACCGATACACATGTACATGCACGGCTGGTTCTTGATTTCACCCTCTCCCCTAGCTCGAAATGCAAATTTTCATCGCATATAAAGACCCGAGCAATAATCCCCATTTGCAATTTCGCGTTTTACACGCGCGGCAGGGGAAGGGTGAGCGAACGCATATAAAAATAATTGAGATAGCCGTGCGCCGGCGGGGTCAATGCTGCAGCAGCAGCCGCCGCCCCCTTCGTAATCTCGTTCGGCCGATCTCGTGTATACGTGCATCATTTACATGCGCTTTTCCCCGGGAAAATCGTATTTTTTCCTCCCGCGTTACACGCTCTTTTTAATACCTCTCGCGTTCATGTGCGCGCTTTATATAACCCATATCACGCTATAGCCGAAAAAACTCGCGCGTATATATCGCCCGGTGAAATGGAATTTCCAAACTGCGAGCGAGCTTTGTGCGCGAATTTTTTCTCTTCCTCTGTATCTGCTATCCGTGTGGCAAGGTCGATAATTAATCGGGACTCGACGATGCAAATAGACGAGAGAGAGCGCGTGGTTCTCACTGTCGGCCGATTCGCTTTCCGTCTCGTCGCTCTTTCTCTCTCTCTCCGCGTCGTTTTACTCTTTTTTCGCACCTATATATACGAGTGTGCGCACGCAGAGCCCTGCGCCGTACGTGCCTGTCATTTCTGTCGTGTTTTGCTTTTTTCCCCCCTCAACCGTTTGCGTGTGTAGCTTTGTGCGCACGCCCGCGTGTAGATTGAATTGTTATCGAGCGCGTGTGGAAATCGGCGGGGATACATTTTTTTTCTTCTTTTGTGGAGCCGCGGCGCGCACTGCCGAGGGGTTAGATAGAAATTGAAAAAATGTTGCCGGCTGGCGGCGCCGGCCAACTGCGGGCTTTCGAAAAGATTACGTATAACGATTGAGTGCCGTATTTTTTTTTTTTCGTGTGTTTTTATGTTCGTCTTTCCGAAGTTCATTAGTGTTGTCGAATAGTAGTTTTTGCGGTACATACAATAATTTCTTTTTTTTAACTGTCAAAGAATATTCCTAAATTTTGAAACTTTTTTAATCAACATCCATACTACGTGCCAAATCTTTTAATTTCGCTCATTATTTAGTAATCAAAGCCACCCTCCCTCAAATTTTACAACATTAAAAACCCACACACCTAATCCCCTGCTCCTCCATCATAAAAATTTCATTCGAAAAAAAAAACGATCGCCATTCGTCCGCCCCACCCTCTCACCGTAAAAATCGCGCGTTCGAATCTAAAATTCCAACCGTCGTGGCGCTTCGTTTTTTCGCCTCCACCCACCGTTTGATCCTTTTACCCTGTCCCTATACTACTACTCACCTTTAAAACCGAAGATGCAGCTCTCGCGCGCCCATCAAAGCTGCTGCTGCTACTGCAGCAGCAGCGGAGAAACGACGACGGGGAAAAACGAGTGAGAGAGAGAGACGAGAATTTTCAAAGCTCGGGTATCCGCTTTCAGTAGAGCATCAGCAGCAGCAGTAGCGTGTTTGCGCGAGCCGTGTTAGCGGACACCGTAGAGCGGTTTTGAGGGAAAAGCGCGCGCTCTCGCATAAATATGCATGAAGATCATTTATACCGGTTCGCGTTTGCTACCCCGCTTTTTCCCTCTCTCACTCTCCGCGCGTCTGTGTGCACGCGACGTTATTAACATTCTATCGGCGCTCGCTCGCTCTACGTATATATACACACGCGGGACGAGCTTTTTCTCGTATATATAACGTCGCCGTGAGTGTTTTTTTTTGTGCCTGCGCGGTCCCGGGGTGTATATATATATACAGGTCTGGCTGGCTTTTTTCGACGGCACGGGGGTGTACCTAAATCAACGCGTACGAGAGAGGGACATACGTGTGTACGAGAATTTTTCCGAGCGCGAATGAAAAGCGTGGCTTTTTTTACCTCCCGCGCGCGAACTCGCTCTCTATTTTTATTTGCGTCGGGAGAGGAAGCGGCGACTAATTTTGCACGGAATAACCCTCTGACTGTATGTGTTTTTTTTCTCTCTGTTGCAGGACTCAGCTCGACCGAGGAGAGACACGTGAGTAAATAAATAAAATTTTCATGCAATTTTTACCCCGTATATGCGACAGCTGCGCGCGATTTGTGCGCACACCTAAGTGTGCAGCATGTGAGCTTGTGTATATATAGCTGGGATGACGTATGTTTGCGAGAGGTGGAATATTATGTTTTATATATGTACGCGAAAAATGCGGGAGTATAGGGAGCCGGGAAAGGTTTACGAGGAAAAATTTCATGCGGTGATGGAAACTATTGCGCGCTGTCGGAGTTTATTTTGAACGGATGTATATAGTTGGAGGCTTGTTGTATATAAAAGTGGTTCGTGAACTTGAAAGGATAGCTATGGTTTGTGAGATATGAGAATGGAGAGCCGATCTATCGGATAAGAAATGATTCTATATACCACTAAATTAATTAGCAGAACCGTTGCAGTGTAGTAAGTAGTTCATAAACTATAGTGTGTATAGATACACCAAAAAATATAATACTGAATAGACCCAATCAATATCCTTTGTAATCAAACAGTATATATACAGTTCTCATTAATTAAACCGCTGCAAAACCCCAACTTTTTGCACTCAATACCGGCCGGCAATCAACTCCTTTGAAATTAATTAATTCACGCGGCCAACATCAATGCAAATTCTTCGCCAATCTCGCATACCGAATAAAACCCCAACACACGTAAGAACCGTTACACCCATTCCGACTAGTCACGACGTCATTGTCCGCGCGATACATTCAATCTCCATTGACCCACGCACACACACACAATTCCATCGGTCCTTATATTATATACCCCGCAAATCCAGCAAAAACACCCATACCCCTATAAAAAAAATTCATTTCCCGCTTCTCAAACCATATCGTCGTAAAAACGCGCCGCAGCTTATATACATCACTCGCCCCATTACTTCGCGCACCTTATATACCCAGTGTCGAATTCACTCGCAACAAACTCGAGCGGCTGTAAAGAGCTCCACTCCCGCCTTTTAGAATCCCGATAATTAGCCGCCTAGCGATTTTTCACGGCGCGATAAGAGCCGCACAAAGGGAAAAACACGCGCCATGCTAGGTGCAGGAACAAAGCCGCAAAGAACACGTATATATATAATACACACCGCAGTTATACAGTGCTGCTTTCCTCAGGGAGATATACACACGCACACACAGCTGCTCGTCGGAGGGGTTAAAAAGAGGCAGAAACGAGATGTAGTGGGACTACTCGTCCGCCGCGGGTATTATGGGTTTGCACGCGCGCGAGCGCAGGCGCGTGTGGAGCCTGTAATCATCGCGGGACCGCGAAACGCCCATCGACGCCCTCTCATTCTATTTTCTTCGCCCGAGGCCTTCCACTTCTTCTTCTTCTTCTACCTTCGTTCGTTCGCAAGAGAGAGAAAGAGATGCTTTTGTCCGCGCACCTCTTTATTCTTTCCCCTCAGGCTGCCTCCTACACTCTACCGCCCTCCTCATCCTATATATCTCTCCTCTGTAATCATTGCCACCACTCCCTCCTCCTCCCCGAGCGACCCGCGGCTCTTTGCTTTCGGTTATATTGTCCCATTCCCGGGGAGAGTAGGTACCACCGGCTGTCTTTTGGCTGCCTGTGGACTCTCGAGGGTCCTCCCCCCTTTTTTGTTCTGTTCTCTACTTTCTCCGCTGGGTGTTGTGATGTGTAAGGTGACGGTGTGTTTTTTTGGTTTATCGTGGGGTTATGAATGGCTTTGCTCTGTCCAGTGTTATATTTCGGCTGCTGTGTTATTGGCACTTTTGTTAGTGATCGATTGAATATCCCTCAAAGCTCTACGAATACAGAGATAATAGTCACTTATATTCTATACAGTACTATTCTTCGAAAACTCCGAATATTAAATTAAAACTGAGCAACGAAAAAAAAAACCACCGCTTCTATCCTCATTCACAACTCGCGCTACCACATCACCTCGACCCAAAAAAAACGGCCCGTGTATAGTTCGCCACAACACGCTATAGAGACCAGCGAGCAGCTCCGAAATTTGCGCGGCCATAAAAATCACCTCCACGCTATATATACAGCGCTACCGCGATATAAATCTACCATTGTTCGGCGCTCGTTCGCGCGCACCCGTGGGCCAAAAAACCGATCGTCGCACCTCGCACTCGCCGCACATTCCATAACTCTTATTCGCTCGCTCTCGCTCGTTCACGCCCACGGTTCCCCCGAATTCCATTATGCCCCATTACAAGCGAACGCGCGCGCGCGCCGGCGTCTCTCGTCGTCGTTTCTTTGCAAGCGAGCGAGAGAAGGAGGGCTTTGTTTATCCGGTTGGGCTGGTTCCTTGGGAATCCTGTTCCGAAAAAGGAGCAGCAGCAGCAGCAGGAGTAGCAGCCAGAAAAGGCTTGTCGCGATGGTCTTTTTGGGTCTGAGGTCGAAGACAGTGGAATGGAGCAGGTCTGGGTTTGTGTAGGGAGAGAGAGAGGTTTTTTTGCAGCTATGGGGGGAAGATAAGGGGGTTCCAGAAATTTCACCGTTGAGCAACGTCGTCTTCCGCTCTTCCGCTAAATGGGGGGCGCTTGTAAAAAGTGCTGTGTTTGGCGTCTGTTCGACGGCTGTTGGTTTTTGTCGTATATAGACTCCGCGGTGAAATGGAATAAGGAGAATGGGTGGGTAAAGAATTTCGTTCGGTTTGAAAGCGTATATAAAGTGAATTCAATCAGCGAGATCTGAAGGATTCTTTTTTTTCTTTTTCATACGTGGCTCGATATCTTGAAATTCTTCATCGATGTATCATGGTAATTCCAATCCAGACACGATAGCTTCATCTATTTCCAAGCAACTAGCATACGAGATGAAAAAAATAAACAGATTACTCACACCGTATATATTTTTCATTCGCGTCGAGCACATCATACTTACCGCGCGCCGCGGCAGGATACCACGTGAGCAATATATAATCTTTCACTTAACGAAACACACTCGCGCGCTCGCTTCCTCCCCTTTATCTCCATCTTTCTCTCGAAAGCGTCTGATCGAAAAAGTCAACGGAACAAAAAGACACTGTATACCGCAACACGACGACCGACCGACCGACAAGAAGAGCAAAAAAAAAGAAACACAAGAGTCGTCCGAAGAAGAAAACCGGAATCGAGCTCCCGGCGATCGCGTTTTTTGGTCGCTTTTCCTTCTCTCTTATACTTACTCGGATGTTCTCACGATGCCGCGCTCGCCGCTTCTCGTGACGACTAAATGGAGACTTTAAGCCAGGGGTATACAAATTACCGCTCGCTTATGCGCCGTATAATACCCACCGCGCGCGTGCAATCGCCCCTTTTCCCGTCCGTTTCACTCGCACGCTTGCTCGCGCTTTCTAACCAAATTGTTTTATACAACTTATTCAACCCGAGTTATCTCGCGAACGGATCTCGAAGCTCGCGCTCGCGCGCAGATTGCGTTTTAGCGTTACATAAATTACATTTTGATACCTTCGTGCCGCCGCAGCGCGTAATTATAAAATCATTTTTATATATATTACATGTATACACGTCGAATACCAGTTTTCTCGCGCGACTATATACCGAGACTTTCGCATATAGCCATTCGAAACTATCTTATCCCCCCCTGCAGCAGGCGCGATAGTAAAATTTTATTATTCTCGCGTATAGAAGAGAGAGAGAGGAGAAACACGCGTGTTCCGCTAACGACGCGATTAAAGAGTCGAAACACTCGCCTCGGCGACATTCCTCCTTCGGAGATTAGGATTCGATACTCGCGCGCACAGCTTTATAGCGATTTATCAATGACCTCGACGATGCCCACTTTACACGGCGCGCATATGCTATAGGTATGTCGCTTCGTTATACGTTCGATTACGCACGCGACAGCTGTACATTGGTAGGTAGGTGTATACATATAAGCGAGAATAGAAACGACGCGTTGATTGGATTGCTTTCGGTGAGAGGGGGGGAACGAGTGTCGCGTCGGCGCGGTAATTAGCGCGCGAACCTCTCGACAGAAAGAGCGCGAATTCGCACCGATATCGAATATACACGCGAGTGAGAAGCAGCGATTAATTTTAGCACTTTGTTGGTCTTTTTCATTCGATTCGATCTGACGAAATCCTTCTGGCGTTTTATTTATTTTTTTGTCGGCGAAAATAATACACGAAAGTAAGGTAAATACGTATATATATTTTGGACTCTCGGAGGAAGTCGGACTCGTACAGTTGTATAAGAATAAATTAGCGGAGATTAATGGAGTCCACCGTATGTTCGTTTTGAATGAACGCCAAACGGCGGCGGAGGCTATTGAAATTTTACGCGGAAAACGGTTGTTTATCGAACGCCCAGGGGAAACTAATATTAGCGTGTTTAATGACGCGAGACGTATAGATATAAGCGCCGGCTGCTTTCTAGTTTTAATTGCCGCGTCGCATTAAACGCGTGTAATTCTATCAATTATTAATATTTATTAGCGATTTAATTAGAATATTTCATGCGCGCGAGCACCGAAAATTTTACACCGCTCCAGCATCGGTCCCCCGCTCGGCGCTAATGAAAATTAATTATTGCAAATTTCAATATTATTCTATACCGTGATATTATAATTTTGTTATTAATTCCCGGAGCGTTCATTTATGTGTTATAGTTGACAAAATAATTTAATCACAAGATTTTCTCATTTGTCTACCAATGCGTGTACATTCGGTCGATTAATTTGGAATAAATTCTCTAAAAAAAAATTGAAAAACAAACCATTAAGTTGAAAAACAACACGAAAATAGTTTTTTTTTTCATTTATATACTTTGTCAAACGTCTCTAAGTTCCAAAAACCATCGCAAACATACGTCAAACCCAGCTATACGGCAATCTTCCCACGTCACCAATAAACTCTCTTTCCCTCAACCTCTACATACGTGTCGCGTTTATCCATCGCTCCCTATATATACACGCACACGTGCAGGGGAAAGAGTATAATCTTACCCACCGTACGCGCAGCTGAAACGCGATAAGTACGTGCGTACACGCCGCACATATCGAAAGTGTAAACGTATACGTAAACGAGCGTGTCTCTGTGTTTCTGTTTGCAGAGGAGCTCGATATCACCCGGTGAAAAGTACATCAGACCGCGTTCGCCACAGGAGCCGCATCACGGCCACCACGGCCAGAACCATCACGATCATCCGATTCACATAAAGAAGATGAAGAAGGAACAGGACAAGGACCTCGGACACGTGAGTATACATACTGATACTTGTTATGCTTGTCGTTTGTCAGTCTTTCCTGTCGTTGCGTCATTTATTGTCGGATTACATGTTGGGAACCGTTCGGAAATGTATATAGTATTTTGGTGATTTTGTCCGTGGGTAAAGGGAAATGTCTTGCATTGAAATTAAGATCATTAACTTGGTTCGAAAAATCATATGTAAATTGAGTGAAGAAGTAAAGCTGAGAACATTAAAATTGATGAGACGCGAATGCATGAGGGAAACGGAGAAAAGAGCCGAAAATAATATACAGAACCGTTATATACCGCGGAGTTCCCAACTTCCTAATCTCGAAAAGAAAACTACCTAACACCGTAAACTCATGTCTCAGCTGTAATCGAAAGACACCCAAGGCGCGACACATCCTCTCGACGAAACATTCTCTTTCCCTCCGCCTAATAACACTTCCACCGCTACCTCTCTCGCGAGAACTTACACACTCTCTCATACTCTCTCTCGTCGCCTTAAACTCTCCTACTCCAGAAATGAATTAAAATCCAGGAGAGCCGTGTCGCGCAGACTTCCTCAGCTCGCACATCTAATTCTAATCAGCGAGATTGTAGGGTAGGAAGGAGAACGCGAGAGATTTCCTTCTCTCGCGGGAAAGCAATTTGGATAATGAAGCCCGGGCGAAGTGTACACACGACTGAATGTGTTACCGCGAAGGGGAAAGAGAGTGAGATAGAGAGAGAGAGCGAGTTTCTCGACGAAAGTTTCCGAAAGACCTTTGAAGTTTCGCGGACTTTATGTTCAAAGGGGGAGTGGGAGAGAGAGAAACCGCGAGGAGAGAGAGAGAGAGGTATAACCGCAAAGAGGCCCACATCTCTTAAGTCTCGTTTCCTCGTGCCCAGGACGTCTTGATGAAGTCTTTTTCTCTCTCACTCTCTCTTGGTCTCCGTCGCGAGAGCGATCTCACGGTTTCGCGCGATAGGTAGTACGTGAGGGTCGCCTGGGATTCGTGACGCGCGCTAGCTCGCGCGATCTCTTGAGGTTCATCAAAGACGAGTGCGCGGTTAGACAAACGGTTTCGTGCGCGGTTGTCGGATTGTAGACGCCGACGAGGACGAGTTTCTTCTTTTCGATCCGCGACGCTGGGACACGAGAAGTTTCTCAAAGGAAGTGATTTTTTTTCTCTCAGGATCAAAGAGAATTTCAATTTGGGTAATTCGATGGTAGTTGCTACGTGACTTCGTGAAATGAACGTAGAATCGCATAGTTAACCGACAATAATACGGCGGACGACATCAATGAGTTTGAGACAAGCTTGAGAAACTTGTCCCAAACTCTTTGAAGTATAATGACAAGCTTAAGTAATAACGAAGACCCAACACCAAACATAAAGTACCAACTAACAGCTATTTCTTCCATCTGCCATTTTCAAAAAACAGAGCGACGGTGAAAAAAGTGACCAGGACCTCGTGGTCGACGACGCGAGCGACTGCCCGACGAGTCCCGTAGTGAACGGTACCACGTCACCACGTGAGAACGGCATCGACAAGCTCGGTGTGTCCAGCCTCGCCGGCAACAGCAACAGCAACGGCCAGTCCAAGAAGGACCTCGTGCCCCCACACTCACCCCGCAGCGGAACCAGCAGCAACGCCAGCACACCCTCTGCCAAGAAGATGGAGGAGCGAGAAAAGGCAACGACGCCGATTTCCAAGCCCATGACACCGACCAACGCCTCCAACAACTCGTTGAAGCCGTCAGCTTCCAGTAAGGCTCCAGGATCCTTGCAAGGCCCACCGCCACCAGGAAGCTTACCCAGTGCCTATCCCGGACACTATCCACCTGGACCACCCCATCATCTGCCACCGGGTGCACAGCATCCAGCTCACGTGGAGTTGATGGCGTATAATGGTTATGCGGCGCCCAGAGCACCGCCGACACTGCAGCAGCAGCTTTATGATCCACATGGTGCCATGAGAGTGCCGCCCGTGCCTGTGGGAGCTGTGCCTGGAGGAAAACCGTAAGTTTTAATGATTAGTGGATTATGATGGGGATTTTATTCAAAATTATACAATTGACTAAACTTCAGTTATTTCTATCCGTGTTATTATAATAATACTGAATGACCTACTCGCTTGCCTATAAACACCCGATTGCAAATATATTATAATTTGTTGCGGTCAGATAGTTCAAGGAAGTTAACAATGTCAGTTTATACCGATTTTGTTCAAATGTGTCTTACATTATATAATTGATCTATTCAACCCCCATTGCATTGAAATGAAACATGATAAAGTCAACGCGACCTTTCCCCCTTTCGAATTCCAGAGCCTACAGCTTTCACGTATCCAACGACAATGTAATGGTACCGGTGCCCTTTCCGCCCGATGCGCTTATCGGTGCCGGCATACCTCGCCACGCCCGACAGATCAACACGCTAACCCACGGCGAGGTCGTCTGTGCCGTGACGATCTCCAACCCGACCAAATACGTCTACACCGGCGGTAAGGGTTGCGTCAAAGTCTGGGACATCAGTCAAGGTGGAAGCAGCAGCGCGAAACCTGTTTCACAACTCGACTGCCTTCAGCGCGACAACTACATCAGATCGGTTAAACTATTACCCGATGGAAGAACGTTGATCGTTGGTGGAGAAGCGAGTCAACTGAGTATCTGGGACTTAGCGAGTCCCACGCCCAGGATCAAGGCAGAACTTACATCTTCGGCGCCAGCTTGCTACGCTCTGGCTATCTCTCCAGACTCGAAAGTCTGCTTCAGCTGTTGTAGCGATGGCAACATCGCGGTCTGGGATCTGCACAATCAGACGCTCGTCAGGCAGTTCCAGGGACACACGGACGGCGCGTCCTGTATCGACATATCCGCTGATGGACAGAAATTGTGGACCGGTGGATTGGACAACACAGTCAGGTCGTGGGATCTGAGGGAGGGCAGGCAACTTCAGCAGCACGACTTCTCGTCGCAAATCTTCTCACTGGGCTACTGCCCAACCGGAGAATGGTTGGCTGTGGGTATGGAGAACTCGAACGTGGAAGTTCTGCACGCGACGAAACCCGACAAGTACCAGCTACACCTGCACGAGTCCTGCGTGCTGTCGCTACGATTTGCCTCCTGCGGCAAGTGGTTCGTCTCGACCGGCAAGGACAACCTGCTCAACGCCTGGCGCACGCCCTACGGTGCCTCGATATTCCAGGTGAGTGAGCTTTACGAGTCTTCTACCTCCTCCTCTGCGAGCGTTAAACGCTTTTACGAGCCGAGCGAGCGATCCAAGGGCGTATACGTCGCCCCTTATACTGGAAGCTCACTTTTATTTCCTTTCTTTTCCGCACTTGCTTTCGTCGCTTTATTATACGACGGCGTACGCGTTATACGTACGTGTTTTATTGCTCCAGTTTGCATCCGAGCTTTTTTCCATCGCGATATATATATACGCGGCGGGCTGCAGGCTTTATCGCTCTCCTTTTTTTCAATTCTAGCGAGTAGTATGGCGCGCGCGCGCGTTCTCTTTCTCCTCGTCGTTTTTTTTCCTCCGGGCTCGATATATATCCCATTAAGGTCGGACACGAGAGGAGCGAGGCTGAAATTCGAAACGAGATTGCATGCGGGCGCGAGCAGCGTGTGTATATCGGGAGAGATAAACGCGGAGGTGTGATATTTGCGGCGAGTTGTGTTGCGGGCAACGTTTTAATCCTTTGATTCATTATTATACCGACGCTGAATAATATATATATATACGCTCGCGTTTAAATTTAATAAATGGAATATACTCTCCTCCCACTCGCGATTCTCTTGCGTTGGAATTTTCACATTATTAACAAAATTTGCATTGTCAGGGATTATATTTGAAATATCCCTTTATGAAAATGCGGCGCGCATTACGCTTGTATTTGCAAATTATTTCATATAATTAATTTAGCGTAGTTAAAATTAATTCGCCCGGCCCCGTTCTCGTCAAACGTTATTGAGGGGACGTACCACACGACGCGACAGATTTGCGTTTATTCACTACACATCAAATAACGCTTTATATATCTATATGCGCACGCGAATTCCCAAACATTTCCCCATTCATATGCTTAATTATTATTTATCATCGGCAGCAGCGAATTCTCGCCCTCCCTATAATAAAACATTTCGCGGCAATCAGCATAAACTAAAAAAAAATAAAACTCTCTCTTTCCGTTCTTTTATTACTGTTAAAATCGAAGCGCGCGCATAAAACCAGCCGCAAGTTCGTCCCTCATTCCGACACTCGTAAAATCCCTCCGACCACTCAACCAAAGAGAGAAGACGAGAGAAAAAAAAGCCCATTCGTATCTCCTCGAAACGTTCGCTCGCAGAGTCTCTTAAAAGCCCCCCCCCCCACTCCTACACCTATATATATATATATACCAATCGCTTTATCGCCCGTGTCTTTAACGTCCATTACAACGTCGCACCTCTTTCTGCTCTTCTGTCCGCAGTCGAAGGAGTCGTCCTCGGTGCTCAGCTGCGACATCTCGGCGGACGACAAGTACATCGTCACCGGCTCCGGCGACAAGAAGGCCACCGTCTACGAGGTCATATACTGAAGGAGCTAACAGCATCAGCAGCAGCAGCAGCAACGGAAGCGAAGGACCAGAAGAGCGGAGATGTAGTGTTGTATGCGCTACTCCTCGCGCGCTTTGTAAATATAACGTGTCGTCGATATTATTCCATTCGGGAGACGTTCAACGCACGCTGACATTATACATATACAGACTTACACACACCACACATACCCACGTTATCATGTATTTATCGGATAAGGATGCGAGAGACGAAGACATTGTTGTTGTTTTGGAGATAGTCTTTCGGCGAACGAGCGCGACGATTTTTTTAACTTGGTATATTTGAAAAATTGAAGATTTTTATTTATTGTTGTGTATAAGTGGGTGGTATATGACGAGGTGGATCGACGCTTTACGAGTGTAAGGATGCGTCGATCGGTGATAATAATAATCGGTCGCAAGTGTTGACGATCCTCGCGCTCGTTCGATTTGTATAAATAAAGTATAAGATAATTTAGCCAGCCACGGCTTAGCTCGCGCGCGCGCACAGACACAGTACACCGCGTATTATACAATGACACATACACTATAAAAAGTTTTGCTTAATTTAAGCCTTCGACAAAAGAAATAAAAAAAATTTCTCTAGCTGGAATTCACCGAAATAATGGTAGTAGAGGAAGAGAGATATATAGACACGCAGAAAAGATCAGCCTCGTAGTACGTAAATATAGATATATATATATCTTAAAGTAAGGAAACTTTTTACAGTGCAAACAACATACAGACACACACATGAACGCGGACGCTCACGCGCGTCTTATATATCGTCGGGGCAAACACACAAAGGAACTCGTGTGTCCGCTCTCACACTTGTATGTACATTTTGTATATAGCTTTTAACGTCTTAGGTACACACGTATACACGCTCACTCATATACACATCCATACAGACACGTACATACACTCCCACACACACGTACACTCATATTTTTCTACGTGCCCCGTGGTGCCCTCCAGTGAAGCGAAACGCGCGGTAAGGGTATATATGTAGCAGTAGCGAATGGAACGAGAACAAGAGAGTGAGTGAGACAAAAGATGATTCTCAAGTATAAGTGTTATAAGAAGAGTAAAGTGAGAGTGAGAATTATAGATGAATGAAAGAGAATTTTAGAATAGTCGTAGTCGTGAGAAGAAGAAGAAGAAGGAGGAGTATATAATGTACGAGAAACCCTTGTAAATATTATGTCGAATATCGTATATATATATTATGTCTCACACACATTCTCACAGACACACATTATATACACTATCAACGAAGAAGAAGCAAGAAAAGAAAAAAGAAACACACGCAGATGAAGAAAAAAAAATCAGCATACACGCGCGTCATATTATGTGTCGCTAGAGAATCGACGAACCGAGTCTGTTATAAATAAAGATTAAATAAATAAAGAAACGATTGGAAAGATATAAAAAAAATACAATGCCTCTCTATGTCGTGTCCGCACGATACTTTATTAATCTACCCGTTGATACCCTCGAAACCTGAGCCAGTAGCAGCACCGGCGGTGACAACGCATGCATAAGAAGCCGCGAGGTCAATTCCATTACCCGCGTGCGTGAAATCTTATGCGCCAGCTTCGCATAAGTAAGCGACGTACACGAGGTAAGTCGGTGAGTATACATTATACGCTAACACGTCGCATATATAACGTGACATAACCTGATTAAATTGTTAATAAGCCGAGCGCGGACGCGTATTTCGCGAGGTCGCGCGTGCGAAGGGGAAAAAAGAAAGCAGAAACAAGAGGAGGAGGAAAGAGCCAAACGATCCGCTGAATGTTTCATGAGGGAAGGGAGTACAAGCTGAAACGCGACTCCGACATTGATTCGCGGTGATAGAGCGAGCGAATGGTGAGAAAAAACTATTATACGTCTTTTCGTTTGCCGAGAGAGAGAGTCGGGAACGATCGCTATCGTGACTCGGCGAGAATTCTCCGGGGTGGCATTAATAACATGGGTTTTTACGCGCCCGGCGCGGATTAATTAGTTGCGGCTGCGAAAATGCGCGGTTTGTTCGACGCGCGGAAACGTTTACGTTGCGTATGGATGGTGGTAAATTTGTTTCGCCAGTGTATTTTTTAATTGGCTGAATCACTTTATTATACTTAGCAGCCTACTATTACGTTTCATTCAAGTGTTTTTATTTTATTTTTTTTTTTGAGGACGTAATTATTTAGAACGAGAAGAGAGTGGATCAAAACTCACATAAAGAAAACGTGCAAACACAATTAAAAGTTTATGGCGTATAAGTTCTGCGCTATTTCGAGATTGTAGATGTATAGGTGTTGAGGGTCAACGACCCTGTATATAAGCGAGCTGCAAGAGAGAGAGTAAAGACGATATCGATTTAGTTATAGCTGTTGATAAGTTAATTTACACTACCCTCGTCGTATTAAATTAATTCCACTTTATTAACGGATATCTAGAACTATTAAATGGCTCTAAAGTTTTACCTTCCGCGAGAAACCGCATAACACAGAAAAAAAATATAGAAAAATAATGTTGAATCCTATATTTACAGTTATTGAGACACAGCTCATATTTTTCTAAACCTTCTATATTTACTACGAAACCTGCCAACCCTACATCCTCATCAACCCTCGCAAAAAATCCCTTCCGCGAAAAAAAAACACCCACGATCGCTCGTAAATCCTCATTAAAAAACCTCATCAGCGTGATAACCATCGCAGCCGCTATATATAACCTCTCCAGTTCTCTCTCTAAACCGCGAAAATTCCGGCCCCCTCTCGTAACCGCACACCTCTCCGATCCGGCGCATAAATCGATTACAGGGGGGCGCGCGAAATCCGCGATAATGACGGAAAATCCGCCGCTGCAATCACATCCTTCTTTTCCATCCCTCTCGTCTGAATAGGCTTCCAAACGAAGGCGAAAAGGCAGCGGTAGTATATAGTGCCGGCGTATATAATTAGCGATGCCGACGTATGTTGAGCGCGTGTTCAATGGCAGGTTCATCGGAGCGGTGCGCTCGGCGTAATGTTATTATAATCGGACGGGGAGAGAGAGAGAGAGAGTCGGTGAGATTTGCAAATGTAAATGCGGGGCTTCGCGCGCGGTATAATATGCGCATATATGTGAAAGAGAGGGTTTGCAACGTACTCGATGTCAGCTGTCAGTTTAGCGAGCGTAGTGAAGTTACGGTTTTAATTTTCATGGACGCGAGGGGGAATATGTGTGTGTGTGTGTGTGTGTGTTTTGATCCGTTGGTCTGGGTCTTTTTTAAAATATTTTCGGTCAACGTATGGATTTTTTATGAAGTATTATTATACGTTCATTTTTTTTTTTGCTGAGTAATAAAGTTAATTTTCATATTATACTGTGGTTTTTGAAACTTTAATTTTATACTTTTATTCATAAAAGCGAGCGAGCATGTAGTATAAGTATTGGTTTTCAGTCTAGTTTCATTACATTTTCCCAGAATTTTCTATGTTGGTAGTCAGTTTGATGAGTTGTTACATTGTTTTGGTTTCAAACTGATTAGGGGTTGCTTAATTTTGCGCTCTAGCGAATTCCCCCAAGGCACTTCAAAATTCCATCGCATTTTCATCAGCGCTGTGGAGAAATGCGGCGCCATCAATTAAAACGTAAAATATGCGGAAAATCTCTCCTGTAACTATGCAAAAATTCGCCGACGTACAAAAATGCTTTATTAATTTTCAAAATTAGTTAATTCATTCGCTCTTTCTCGTTTCAAAGTACTTCCGTAATGGTTTTCGAGTAAAATTAAAATTTATTACCCAGGATACGTTTTATTTGAAAAGATACGTTGATAAATCGTAATTGCACGTTTAGGATTTAATTTACGAGAGCTAAAATAGAAGTTTTTTTTCAAAGAATTTACATAAAATTTAGACATGCGCGTGGTTAAATTAATTTCTCGAATAATATAAAATTACGTACGTAACGTATATAAAAGTGCGATTAAAGTTTAGTAGGAACAGGGCTTGACATGACCCGTAAACGTCATTCTGATTTATGACGTTCATTAAAAAACATAATAAAGTTAATAGTTCCGTCTATCAAATGCGATATTATTTGAAAAAATTAAGAAACAACCAATATAATGTATCAGATTGTGGGGATAATTCGTTTACATCAGACTTTTGATAACCTAATTCAATTACTATGCACAGCCATTTCAGAAAGTTCAAACAGTACACTTGAATCGATTGCAAAGTATAGTTAAAAAGTTCTTAATCAAACTTAAAATAGTAATAAATGAAAAATAATTAAATTGAAGTAGACATAATTTATTAAAAAAGTTAAGCGTTATTCTACTTCATCCACTAAACAATAAAACTCAAATCGTGCATTCGAATATCTCAAATTCTACCACATATTTTAATATACAAACGTACACATTTTTATCGTTTATACAATAACCGATACTCCAAATAATTATTCATTCACCGCCCCTTCATTAAAATAAAATCCCCTTTCTCGCTCGCCACCCCCTATTCATTCAACCGAAAATCCTCTCGACCATATTTTCCCTCGAACAAAAAAAAAGAGAACCGCATTACAGTGCCGCGAGCGTAGAATTTAAAATTCGAAATTCGTCCCGACATTCACGCGTTCATAACGACGGCCGCGCGATTGATTCGAGCTTGGCCGCGTTCGTCCGCCGCATGCATAATATCGCATATGTAACAAGCCGAGCGAGCAGCGCGCGCGACACGCATCACACACGATGATAAAGGACGCGACGATGATACTTTACTCGCTCATATACGGCAGAACAGGAGGGGAGGCTTTTGAATATCGCTCCAGCCACCCCCCAGGCCAAATGCATTAGTTATTACTGCTAATCCAGGGACGATGCAGCAGCAGCAGCGGTATATGCTGTACATATGCGCGCCGTACCCGTTCGTTTATTAATTTATTCGTTTATTTGTTCGCTCGCTCACTCGCGCTTGCAAATTCAAAAGCCGTTTTCACGCGTATATACGCGCGCGGGCGTATATGGTAAAACCGCGGGGGGTGGCGGCGGCGGCGGCGGAGAGTATATACGCGCGTTTTCATGCTGTCGGGGATTGGCATGAAAATTGCGAAAATTCTCTCTCACTCGCGCTCGTATATGCGCGCGAGAGATAGCGAGAGCGCGTCCCGGCGTAATTAAGTGCCATTACGAGTGGATGCGCGCAGAAGCGCGCGGGTGAGTGGTGTACTTTACAACGAGACAGTTTGTCGAGCGCGCGTACGAGTCAGGGGGTGGGGGCGCGAAGTTCTATATCATTTATTATCTATTTTGCGAGCGCGTTGCCCGGGGTAACTTTTCGAGCGACGGTTTTATGTGTGTGTGCGCATGAAAGCGTCAACGATGACGGGCGCGCTCGAGTTTACCGCTACGTGCTTTTGGGAAGGGAGAAATAAAGTTTTTTAATGCGAGGTTAGTGGGTGTGTGCGTGCTTTTTTGATGCGTGGCATATGTTGCTGCAAAGCTCGGATGAATGAGGGGTAATGCGGTGGATTAAAACTTTTTTAGATTGTTTTATTGTTTTTTTATTTTTCATTGCAGTATATATTTATAGTATTTTTCAAGTCTTTTTAAGGGTTAGAAATGTAAAGTTTAGTTGGCTTATCCTTATAATAGTATCCTTACGGATCATTCCATTGATAATATTAATTTATTTATTTAATAAAATAGACGGACCAAGGCTCGTGATACACATTCTAGTTTTTAAATGTAAAATAGTAGAAAAGTCATTATTTCAGAGTGAAATTAGCTCCAACGCGGAAACAGTGTATATCATTGCTTCCGAATGAAAAGGCTCTATTCAATTAAAAGACCCTATCTCGGAATCTGGTTGGTAAAGACCCTATTTCGGAATCTAGTTGAAAGACACCCTATCTCGGAATTCGGTTGGTAAAGACCCTCTCTAGAATCCGGTTGAAAGACGCCCTATCTCGGAATCCAGTTGAAAAAGGCCTTATCTCGGAATGCAGTTGGTAAAGATCCTGTCTCGGAACTCGGTTGGTAAAGACACTATTTCGGAATCCGATTGGAAAAGACTCAGAATCCAGTTGGAAAATGCCCTATCTCAGAATCCGGTTGTAAAAGAGCCTATCTTGGAATCCAGTTGGTAATGACCATGTCTCGTAGTCCAGTTGAACAATGCTCTATCTCGGAATTAGGTTGGTAAAGATCCTGTCTCAGAACTCAGTTGATAAAGACACTATTTTGGAATCTGGTTGGAAAAACCCTATCTCGGAATCCGATTGGTAAAGACTCTATCTCGGAATCCGGTTGGTAAAGATTGTATCTCGAAATCTGGTTGAAAAACGCCCTATCCCGGAGTCCAGTTTAGAAAGGCTTTATTTTATATCTTTATAAAGATTTATATGCAAATTTGCGTGTGATGAGGCCTTTTCAACCGGATTCCGAGATAGGATCTTATCTATCCGGGTTCCGAGATAGGGCCTTTTTATTCGGACCGACGATATGCACTCCGAAACGGTGGGCATATATTATTTAAAAATAGTGGATACTAAATTAGTGTATGCACACTATTTCGGAGGTCATATACACTATTTTGTCAGTGAAGTACTTTTCACTGTGAATTAGGGATTGTTTTGGGGATATTTAGAGAGTAAAAAATGTTCGATAATTGTCCTATATCCAAAATTAATAACGTTTCAAAAAGTGTGAGGATTCGTTTTTCTTTTGAAAGTAGTGCAATTTACGGTAGACTATAGATGAGAGGGAAGAATTCCGTGCTCTCGACTCTGACGGTGGGACAGTTAAACATAAAGCTATTATTATTATTATTCGCTGAACGTTGGTGTAAAATTCGTGGGTTTCTGAAAGGGTAAATAATATTGCGCAATGAGAAATGATCAGATAATGGCTCACAAGAGTTTTTAGCATGCAGGATTTTAAAAGTCACTAGTGAATTGATAGAGTGAAGGAGCGAATTTATCGTTGGTATATAAGATTTTTCGGAGGGCGGGGGTAATAATTCTGATCATAGAAACTCATAACGCAATCCGACTTACAGGTTGCTCAAAAATTTTCTTTGAATAGCTTCCAGTTTATTTATCAGGATTGCGGTGTGACGCCTTCAGACCGGAGACACATAGGTACCAGTGGGTAACTCTAGAGAATACGAACTTATTAAAGTAAAACAATGAATATTAAACATTTAAATACGAATTATTTTAAACTTGAATAAAAGTGGTAAAATTTGTTTTCAAATAAAAGGAGTATTAAAAATAAATAGTCCTATATCAAATGCAGTTCAAGAACGTTACACGTGTACAAACAACGCATTGATATACACTCGCAACAACAGTGCCCTTTGTAATATATTTAAATACAACGCTCACTCCTCGTTTAGAAATCTGCACAATACCTAGAAAACAGAGATTTCGCCGTACCGCTTTCGATTTCAATTCCCCCGAAAATTGGGACTGTCACCCTCGTACATACACTCTATGCTCCAACAACAGCCCTATAACAGGATCTAGCCGATCTTCTTACCTCCTAGCCTCAATCCACACAAAAACATCCTTACAATTTCCACATACACCTTAACTCCACCTATACACCCAAACACACGTATATATACCTACCACACATCCCGACCGAAACCCTATAGCACTTATACACATCCCTCCTCTAATAATCGCCTTAATCTCCGGGCATTGTGCACCACTCGCGGCCATCCCACATCTTATTCCTCTTTCTCCCTTCCTCTTCCCACACGCGCAGGTATATACGCGCGGGAGGCTCTCGCATGCCTCTGTAATGCTGCCCGCCGCGCTCATCGTGTATTATACACACGATGTCGGCTTGCGCGCGCCCGGCCAGAAGGCAAAGCGCTAATTTTCTCTCCCCGCTGCAGCGGCAGCATACCTCTGCGGTCGCTCTCTTGCTCGGCCCCCGCGCCCCGACGTGGCAAATTAACAGGCACGCAAATGAGCGAGTTCGCGCGAATGCGTGCAAGAGAGCTAACCTTCTCTGTCCCTCTCTCTTCGTGTTATATATAGGTATGCGCGTGTACGTGTGCGGCTATGTACGCGGCTCTTCACAATTGGACACTAATAAACGCGCGCGTCCGCAAACACGGCGGCGGATTGCGCGATATGTCCGTCGGAGCGTGCTACGTGCGTTCGCGTTTGTACACACCTTCACCGTCTCGTATATATCTATATACGGGTGTACAGGCAAACGTGAAGGTGTATATACATACGAGCGATGCTTCATTAACATGCGAAAAAGCGAGCCAGTCCTCTCT
Organism: Torymus auratus; assembly: GCA_900474315.1. Classification (NCBI taxonomy): domain Eukaryota; kingdom Metazoa; phylum Arthropoda; class Insecta; order Hymenoptera; family Torymidae; genus Torymus; species Torymus auratus. Next base: position 91,728 of record UXGD01000072.1, read on the forward strand.
CTCTCTCTCTCTCTCTCGTTCGCCCGATGGGAAAAATCGACCCTTTTTTCCCACTCTTTTACGTTCCCTCCGCACACGCCTCTGCCGTGCTACTCTGCCATTGGCTTCTGTGTACGTGTATGTACGCGTGTTTGTTTTTTTTTCGTATTTTTCGCTCGCTCGTTTTTGCACACCGCCTCGCCGCCATGAGTCCGTTGGATTTCTCTCTTTCTCCTCCTCTCCCCATATCCACAGCGTATGTATGTATATACGGCCTGGCGGCTTTTTTGCACGTTTTTCGTCTCTCCGGCGAGCGCGAGAGCGCAAAACGCGTGTTTACCGAAATGATGATTTAATGCATGCAAGCGCGAGGAATTCGTATACGTGTGCACACTTGTAAGAGCGAGGGGGGGAAAAGGGGGGTAAGACAAGGTTGCCGCGTGCGGCTTTCTCGAGGTGTAATGAGCACGTGTACATTTTTGCGCGAATGAGTATGGAGAGAGAGAGAGAGAGAGTGCAGTACACATGTGTGCGCTTGCTCTTCTCGTTCCATGCTTTTTTGGTCTTTGCAGGCATCGCGCGCGGAGCTGTGTATGAGCGCACCGTGTATGTATATAATGTTGTCTTAATTTCAGGAGCTGATTGTCGAAGGGGACGGACTGCGTGCAAAAGCGCTAATTTGGATTACAGGACGGGGGATTGTGGTGTCTGCGCTGGGTGGGATAATTGCGGTATGCCGTCTTATTATTTTTCAAGATGATTAATGGTATAATTCGCGAAGGTTCTCCGAGTAAAATGGCAAAATTTATAAAATTGCGTAATAAAAATTTTACTAATTAATTTAATGAATTACAAGTGTAAAAATACTCGATATATCTTATTTATCATCTTTATTTGACAATATATAATGTTATCGTATGCTTATATAAGACACTTCCGACACCTATTCTCTACAGTCCATTAAATTAGCTCGTTTAATATAAAACTTATACTGCGAGAATCACGGCGCGTAAACTTCTCACTCCCGCGTGAATCTCTCTCTCCGCATCCCCGATAAAACAATTCACGCTGCCTCCCCTCACGTTTCATACCATTATACGCCCGGCATATATAAATTCATTAAAGTATTTATACACGCGTGCTAGCGTATCGAGCCGAGGGCGAATATAGAATTTTCGTATTTATCAAGAGGGCGCATAATCGCCTGATTATATCGAGCCCCCGTATACACGATAAAGCTCGCGCGTCGGTCCGGCCCGGAAATCGCGCATTAACTAATTCGCCCTCCCGCACAGCGAAAATCTCCCTCCCCATTGTGTGTGCATATACATATAACAAACGGGCGGGACGGTGGAGAGAGAGAGAGTTTCTGGCCTCCGCAATAAATGCGCTCGTAAAACGAGCAAACGCGAAAACGCGCGACCGGCGGAGCGTTGTTTCGCGCGCGATTACCAAAACAATGAATATTACGGCTCTCTCTACAAGCGTGTGTGTGTGTGTGAGGGAAAGAGCCGGGCTGTGCTGCACGGCAACGTCAAAATTTACACGCGCGGTGCAATCACGCCGCGCTCTCACTCCCAGCGGTATACACTACACACACTCCTCCCTTTTTCCCTCTTTTTCGCGGACATACCCCAGCGCGCGCGAGACTCGAATCAATAAACGCGCTCGCGGATGGCTTTTGCATATCGAGTATATATACGCGCGCGTACCGGTTTTTGATGCGTGTCCTAATGCGGCGCGATTAGCGTTGTATCTCTCGTCACGTACGCGCCTGCTGTCCAGTGGAATCAATTTATGGATGATGTCTGTGTGTACACGAGAGCAGGGGTGAGTGTCGTTGTTATGAGCGTATATGTACATGCGAGAGGACGAGAGGATGTTTCGAATTTGCGATTTTTTAACGCGGATGACCGCAGTATGTGTATGTGTGTGTGTATGCGGAGAGGGGGTACTAGCACGGAAATTCGAAAATTCGAATTTCCGCGGATATGGACGTGTGCGAGTGTATACGTTCGAATTTCGGAATTCGCCGCGCGCGGGGACGCTGTTGCGGTACTGCGGCGATGACTGGAGTGAGTGAGAGAGGAGTGTCTGCGTTTTGTGGGGGCAGAGTGTATGTGTATGTGTGTGTTGGTCTGATCGAATGTTTTTGGGAGAGCGGTGGACGGGTTTTGTTTGAATACGGTATTGTATTTATCAACGTTATACGTGCGCGGGGCTGGATCTATTTATGCGAGAAATTTCGCTGAGTTTTCGGTGTTAAAACGAAAATATTGCTGCTGCTGCTGCTGTGGTTTTAAGTATTGAATTATAATTAAATGTTAGTAGTAGTAATAGCTTTTTATCTCTGTATTTGTAATTAACGTCGCGAGTTAGTAATATAGCACGTTTACACTTTTATGGATGGTTTTATATTTCTTGCGGACGATAAAAGGCAGCTCTATCATAGAAACGTTAATTAAATTGTTTAATCTCTATCGGCAAAGTAATGTCTTTCAGCGAAAATTATTCGTCTATTTCGCTTCAAAAAATATTAAAATGCAAATGTAGTTTTCTCGACTCCAATATTATCATTTTAAAACCTTATTAAGAAAGTCAAAGAAGCCAATAACACAAAAACTGTTTTCCGTATTCACCGACCACATGTTATGCTCGTCGCGTCGGAATATTTAAATGTGGATTTACCCACACAAAGAATCGGCTTTTCGCTGGGACTCAATAACATTCTTAGTTGTAATGAGAGAGAAAAAGGTTGGTCCACCATCCTAATTATAGCAATTTACTGGAGTACACTGAGAGAAATATTAAATTAAAATTTATTATAAATGTAAGAAAAATTACTATATTCCGATAGGAAAGTTGGGACACACTCGAATTATATCTCTTTTGCTATCCTACATAGTAATTTTTGTGACTTCAAAAAATTAATTTTTTTTTTTCATTACATTGTTATACATTTGTTTATAAAAGTGGCATGTGAACCTTATAAATAAATGTACGCCATCACGCTTCACTCTTTGATAATTTCTCAATTATTTTGTGGTAACCCCTACCTCAAATCGTTCGAGGAAGATAATAAGCCTTATCCCATTAAAATCGGATAAAAAAAAATGATTTCCATAATAAATTGTTGAGACTAGAAATTTTCAAGAATTTATAAGAGCGAGACAATAATTACAGAAATATTGTATTGTCTTGCTCTCGTGCAGCCCTAGTCACCATACATCAAACAAGAAAACCTGACAGTTTCATATGACGGCAGCCATAACCCAAGACCGACACTATACACATATGCAGCGTCAACGCGAATACGAGCGCGTCGTTACACTGCCTGCCGCGCGCGCATCTCCACCTCGGCTTCGGATTTGCATGGACGCGTATACGAACGCATACATAGATGTACCAGTGTACATATGCCAGATACACACGCGGAGACGAGCCCGTCGTTTCGGCACACACGCACATGCGAGCGCGGGCACGCGTTTGATTGCGAAATCGGCCGGATCGCGCAAACAGACACGAGTCCGCCCGGCAGCAGTAGTTCGCTGAAATTTCGCGGAGGCCGAATTTCCGCAAGCGCGATCTTTATCAAAACTCGTTAACCGAGTGTCAGTTCGGGTGCGGCGAGAGAGTACAACGAGTGTGTCTGTGTGTGGATATGGGAGTGTCTGTGTTATATGGACGGACACGCCGCGATGTATGATTTTTCGAGGGAGGAGGGACGAGAGGGATTTGCGCGGTGTGCGTGACGAGTGCGCGTGAGGGACGATAATTTTCGATTGTTTGTAATTATTTGGAGCGGCGCTAGTGCAGGCGAGTTCGCGGTGATGGAGGTTTTATTTTTTTTTAGAAGGAGGAGGGAGGGAACGGAGAGGCGCAGGTGCGTGCGAGTTGGATGTAATTGAAAAAGTTTTTTTTTCGTCGGGTATATTGCTGTCCGTTCTCGTTTATGAAACGTTTTTTTGCGAGTGTAATTTAATGCTTTAGTTGTATGTATTAATAAATGATGCTAGTTTAGAAACAAAATAATAATTCGAGGAAAATAAATAAATTTTGTGGTTATTGACTGAAAATTATTATATGTAAAAAGTAGTTTGTTTTTATTATAAAATAAAATAAAAATAATCAACTTTCCATTGGATATTCAGTTTTGCAGATGGTTAGGTAAATTTTCATTGCGTACACATCTATGTTTTACCACTTTTAGTCCGTGAGTCATAACTATTCAGTTATTCATTTCTAAAGAATATTGGAGATAACTCGCAAACTCCTGTTGAACACGGAAATAGATAGCATTATTTTAAAACTTTATGAATAACGTCTTTTTCGAAGAAACGAATATATTTTTATCTAATCGGAACACTCATTGAAAGTTATTCCCAAGGCAACTCAATAAAATTTCACCATGCAAAAAAAATATCGTCATGCAGATGCAAATGCAAAAAAAAATTCTTCATATAACTTTCTCTCAACCCTGTCTTCGAACCTCTCTCTATCTCTCCATCCATCGCAAGGCGCACTTATACATTTACGATCGCGAACCGTTTCGACACGTAATAGAGAGATCGACTCGCGCGATCTACACGGAAAACGAAAAATTCTACAGCGCCGGTATGAATTTTTTACGAGCCCCCGTCTCCGCAGTAGCAGCAGCTGCTGCGCTAAAGTATAGTCGGCAGCTGCCGCCGCTGCTCATCGCGTTTATTCCCGGGTGTAATACCTACCCACTGGGCGCGACGAAACGTTTAAAGAGATAATGAGGAGGAACGGAGACACGCGTGTAACGCCGCGCGACAAAGTGCGAATCTCGATTTTCACGCTGCGCGGGACTGGATTCGTCGTCGTCGCTTTTTCTGCGCGCACAGTGTTGGATAGTCTTGTTCGCGAGATTTCTCGCCGACGCTGACGGATCATTTCAAGAGTGTAAAAGGGGGAGACGGGAGTTAGTGAGCTTTACTTGAGCTGTCGCATTGTTTTGCGCTTTTCGGGAAATTATATACCGGATTTAGCGCGGATCGTTTGCGCTTTTTGTGTCGAGACGATGGTCGGGGCGTGTTACGGGTACTTGACTGCTTTGTTTTTCGGAGTGTCGTAATTTGAGCGGTAAAGCGTTATTTATGAAAGTCGACGAGAGTTACTTATTGAGCGTTGACAGATTTACAAGGCAAAATGAGTGTTGCGAGTTTTTTCAGTTGACTTGGTTGAAAGCGGAAAATAATTGGTCAAGCATAATATGATTGTGTACAAAACCGAATGGCATAATTCTTAAAATGATATAATATATATTTATTTACTGTATTTTGTAGTAATAAAAACATATACTGACTATGAGTATAGTATATTCCTGTTGGGATATTGAAAAGGGCTTAGGTCTAATTTTTTCAAAAATAGAGTTATAGTATTTTTTGCATTGTATGTGATCCATTGCAGCATCTGGATAGATATCAACCCATAGGTTTTTTTGAAATAAAATATATCTAAAAGAGGGGACTATACACTTGATCCTTGTCTGCCAGCATTTATCCAGAATTATATATATGATTACTCGTAAATTTTTTCAAGTGACTTAAGCCCTTTTTCTATATTACCACAAATTTATTTTGGAAAGTGTAGTATAGACCTTTTCTAAACAAACAATACACCAACCAAGCAAATTTGATTAGACGAAAAAATCGATAACCCGTTGCCCCGAAATTGGTGCCAGAAGTGGGATTTTCCAGTCTACTTATTTCCCGCAACAATTTTTTCCCCTCCCCCGACAATCATCGAACCGCACTCTTTTCGAATTTTTAAATTCTCGCAATCAATCGAGCAGCCTAGCGCCGCTCAACCCGAAACCCACTAAAGACAATCGATCCATCGATCGATCGCTCGCTCGCACCGAGGAATCGACGATTAATCGCCGCGCCTCGGCAAGTTTCACCGCTTATATACGGACGAACAAACGAACGATCAATCTCCTTTATCCGCCTCGAAATCGCATCCTTCTCTCACCCCGCGCCAACCAACAAAGCATCTCTCTCCCTCCATCCTACAAGAAACAATTCATCCATGCGCTCTCTCTCTCTCTCTCTCTCTCTCGTGAGCGCGCGAACGTCAATTTATTATACCCACTCTCTGACGTCAACCACGCGAACGAGAGAGAGAGAGAGAGAGAGTGAGAGAGATGCGGAAGAACGATATACTCGCAGGTTCAAAGGTCAATCGCGAAGAGATCGGTCGTGTATATACACGCGGCGTGGCTTTCGGGAGTCATAAACCTAATTATAGCTATCGGCCATATAGTGGCGCGCCGGTGTACCCGCGGCAATAATTGAGCGATATCATTTTCTGCCACGCTCACGAGCGCTGTTATCTGCGCCCCAGCGCCAGACGGAGAAAGAGCGAGTGTGTGCGTGTATGCATGTACGGGGAAGCGCGTCGCCGTGTATTATAATGAATTTCAGCCTGTCGGTGGTTGGCGGAGAGATCGCTTGCGTTGATATAGGATGAAAGGGTGTATGTGTTGTGTGTGTGTGTGTGTGTGAGTAACGAAATGGCAACTACGTAAATTGACAAGCGATGGTTATACTGTTTGGAGGAAACACGAATGAATAGAAATGATTCAAACTTTGAAAAAGAAGATGAGATGAGTAACAGGCTTTTTATGTAATATTACATAAAAAGTTAAAAAATGCTAGCTCTATCATAGGAAAAAGTGAAAAGAACTAAAATTTGAAAATCTCGATTTTTGGTAAAAACTAGACATATGACAAGAATATTTGGCGAATTTTTTAGTCCCGAACGTCGAACATGTATCTCGTCACATTTATGTTACTCTGCTCCATCTTGTGCTCCATCAAAATGATGATTACTTCTTTATAATATAAGTTATTCAAATAGATCAAATAAAAGATGGTTATATTATTAACACGTGCATTATTAGTGAATAATTTTTTTGTAGCTTCATTGACTATACTCACTCGTCACTCAAAAAGCTCTTATCATTGAATGTATTTCTAAATTTTTATCAGTGAAATTAATATTTAATGACACCAGTGTAGATACATTCTATTTTTATTCCATCATCAAGTTGTTTACGTCATTGTTTATGTAACTTAATCAACATCCTAAGCCGTGTTAAGCAAGACAATAATAAATATCCAACGTAAAATTTCAGCGAATACACAAAACGGCGATACAAAGTATTTTTGGAGGCTAATCTAGAGGTCTACATCGTATAAGCATTACGAAACTCCGTGTCATTGCTGATAAAGTATAAACGTAAAGGCCGCCGTCGACGTTCAGATTTTCATGCATTTCATTCCAGGCGTGTTTGGGTTGCAAAGCGAGTGACGGCGTATCAAGATGAAAAAAAGAGCTTCGTGCGTCGAATTGCGCAGTCGGCGCGTGATCGCGATACTCTCTTAATGCAGCAGCAGCAGCAGCCAAGCAAAACAAACGGAGAGAAACTAATGCAACGACCATAATATTTGTACAGACTGTACTCGTCGTAAAAATAGGGTGAAACGAGGATAAAGAACGACTGGCCTCGCCGTGGTATCTAGATTTTCTGTCAAGGTCATTGTAGTAGGTGCCATTAGTATAAATATGCGTACATTAGAGTAAATACCATAAACATTTTTTCCATTACACACATAGGGTCTAATGTTGTAGCATGACTCACAAAAATAAAGGAATGGTACAGTGAACAATCGTTAATATAAAATAAATATTAGTTTTATGTCGATGCATTAAAAATGAATACCAATAGAACGAATAGTTTCGAAACCATCAGACATTCTTCATGAAATGCAAAGTAGCGTTTATTACAAATAAAGAAGCATAGATAACGGAAGTAAATATGTAAGAGGAAGCACAATTGGTAACTAATGTCAACACGTCAAGTACAGAAAGTCATGTGTATAGTGGTGTTCAATTGAAAAATAGCTCAACCTGATTAAATAAGGAAAACTTCTACGAAATGCGTAAAGTAATATACGAGTAGTATGTCTATATAATTAGAAAAAATGCATACCATTATTCCGTAGGCTCTATATCCTACATAATTTTTAAACATGCATTCCACTCTACTATCAGTGTTATCTTTCATTGAATTGCTTCTCGAAACTAATATTTCAAACTAATATCTTAGTATTTTATAAATCAAGATTGTTTTCAACATTACTTCGACTCCATTTTACTATCATACCAATTTCAAATCAAAGAGCTACCCCTTCAATTACACGTCCTTCTCCATCCTATAATAAACCCCGATCAATACCTCTACAAAAAATCTGCCTAATCCCCTAATCACCGACAATATCCGACCCTCTACACATCCCACTCCACTGAGATCACAAAAATCGATTACGTGCCATCAGCATGTTGTTACACCTGGCCAAATAATCGCGCTACACCAAGACCTCCGGTGTACCTAACAACGGACACAGGCACATCCATCCACACACACATACACACACTCCCTCGACCCAACAACTGAACTCGATGTGTACATTATTACCCGAGCATCCAATCTAACGCAAATGCCAGCCCATACACGGCCACCTCCTCCTCCTCCTCTACCCCACTATCCCCTGCGCTAATAGAACGAAGACGATCGTCCCGTCGTCTCTCCCCGCGCTATATAGACCGACAGAGCAGATGCATCGGGCCAACACATAACGAGGGGCTATACACCGTACAGGCAGTCGCCTCATCCTCCTCCCTCCTGCTGCGTACACCACGGGGATATAGTCCGGACAGACGGACTACACACGGGGACTACACACCAGGAGCGCGCGCTACCGGTGTCCGTCTTAACAATTAGCTGGAAATTAGCTCGATAAGCAGACGACATCGGCTATCGCCCACCCACCCGCTGTCCTCTATCCTCCTACCAACGGAGATTCGCCCTCTCTCCCTGCAGATACACTCTCCGAAGCATCAAGAGAGAGATGCAGTACGTATACCTCTATACACACACACGTGCACGTACACAGAGGAATGAGCCGACGATAGGTTCGAAGCGAAAGGGACAGAGCGAGAGAGAGATAGAGGGAGAGAGAGAGTAGGAGCGTGGGCGGCTGCAGTGGCGGTTATCCAGATAGCAGATAGCCAGGCGCTCGCTCGCTCGCTCGCGCGCGTGGTGGTCTCGTTTGCGGTTTGACCACCCTTGTGGTGCGCGAGAGCGCGCGCGCTCTACCACCACTGCCGCGCACCCGCCCTCCCGTCGCCCTCCCCCTTAACCGCCGCACCGCAGCCGCTCGGCGATAATGTCGCCCTCGCTGCGACCGCACTCCGCGCGCGCGCTATCGCACCACCGGCTACTATAGATATATATATACGTGTATGTATGTGTGTATATATATATATAGAGGTACGTGTATGAAACGAGACGATTTGGCTGCGGATTCTCTCTTCTTTTTTTTGCGAGGCTTTTTGCGCTGCTGCTACTGCTGCTGCAGCCTTTTCGGGTCGGGTTTGCGGTGTGGGGGTGGCGATCGATGGTTATTGCCTCCCGCTGCAGTAGCGGTGAGGCAATTTTTTTTTCCTTTTTTTTGGGGGGGAAGGGAGGTATAGGTGGATGGCTGGTTTTGTTTTGGGGACCTGTGATGGGAAAAAGGTGGTTGGTGACAGTGCGGTGGTGGGATGGAAGGGACAGAGGATTGATGATGTCGAGGTATCGGTGGGCGGAGAGGTCTATTGTGCCATGGGGTAATTGTCGGGGTAGTCGGACGATGGCCGATGAAACAATTCGCTGGTGTTCCGTGATGATTCGGGGCAATAGACAGACTCGTCGTATGTTTGTTGATTGTGGTGTAACTGCGGACTATATTGATGAATGTTTAGTTTAGTTCGAAGTATAAGGTTGAATATGATTCATTCAGATATGTTCGAGTTTTGGTGTGTAAATCATACGTTAGGCAGTGCCTTCTAGCTGAATAAAATGAAACTTTGTATTCAGTGCACAAAGTCTAGGACTGGGATAGATAGAATATCAAGAGACAATTTAATTTTAGATTTTATGAGGGGAATTTATTAGATTAGATTAGATTTCTTGATTCGGCCTAAAGGGTAGAACTCCATCCGGCTGTAAGAGGACACATGAATGATGCAAAAGTAAAATAGAATTCAATGAGAAGAATAAGAGCAAAAATTATAAAGATAAGGAATATTTACAGTGATGATCGCGCCCCTATAAAATATAAGTTTGTAGAAATATCAGTTTACGCAAGAAAGTCTTCTTCAACCATTGGCGCGATCAAATATTTCTTGTTAAGTTTCAATACAATTTATGGAATACGAACTCTTTGAAACACTTTAAGTTTGAAAGGTCAACACTGACTAGTGTCATGGTGTTAAGCCTCTTGGATGTGAAATCTTAAAAGATGTATTCAGTATACGAGGAGCTGCATATTACATCACTTTAGGATGCTGTCGAGACTACGTACGATGAGCAATATCGATGTTAATGATGATGAACTTGAGAGCAGAGTAAGGGGAACAACCGAGGGTGATGATGTCATATGCTATTGAATCTAGAAAGTACTCGAATCTAAACGAGAAGGAGTGAGTTGTCACGTAGTGATAAGTTTCCGCAAACAAATCAGGCATTGAGTGCTCTGTAAAGTCTTAGATTACGCATTGTATATTAAGTATTAAATACTGCGTAGCTATAGTTGAAGTGTGGAAAGATAAGTATTCCACTATATTTTTCTCCAGTTCGCGTGACATCGATCTACTGCAGTACTTTAGTGATCAAAATAGCTTATAGATTTGTCAGAGTAGTACTGGTATGCTTCTTCCAGTCGAGGTTGGATAGGCAATTGATGTGAATTGATTGGAGCGATACTCATCACGTACGTACTCTGAGATAAGTATCTTGAAACTTATGGCCAAATTCGTGATGACAATTAAGGAGACAACTGTAACAGCAGAAATGAGATCCTGGAGACAACATAAAAGAATCGCCGTTTGTTTCGGTACCATACAATATTCTTCTTCTCACGAATATCTCTGGATTAAAGATTCTGCTCTGCAAAGTCAACAATTATAAAATGTTCAATTTAGAACTGTACGCATACATAAAGTACATACATCTAGTAATACTGTTAGAACAGAAACCAATTTCATCACTCGGTTTAACATTTAAAATCATTAATTCTTAACAAGGATTAATTATCTGTCATATTTATCCAACCGTCGATTGAAAACTTTGACATGAAATGATATTCTCAACCACAAGGTATTCTAAACGTGTTTTTAAACATATTTTTCATAACATCAGATTTATTTTGGGAGTTTTGAAGCCATTACAGATTTCTACATTGTATTTTTCATTATTCTAATATGTTCAAGATTTCATCAAGAACTCTTATCCCATTGAATATACAATAAGTGAGTAAGCAGTCATCTATTGGATATCTTAGATGATAAATAAAAGTTGATCCAAAAGAACCTTTAGACTGCTGGTATTTGAGATGTCAAAATGTTCGTGATCAGACTTGTATCTTGTATCATGTATCAACTAATATATACAAAGTTCACATCATGGGACGAACTGATATCCCGGCTTTTCGGCAGTCTAAATGTTAACCTAAAATGAAAAATGAAGATCAAATGTGTGAAATCAAAACTTGAATAAAATTAATGTTAATAATAAATAGCTGGAAAAATTGATAAACCTCGGATTCCTATTGGGATACTCATGACTGACAAACCAAAACCATTCTATCTCAACAATTGTATTAATAACTTAATAACTCAACAAATTACCATCACCTTCCAATGCACAAACCTCACCTGTCCCACACTTCAGCCATCCCCAAACCTCTCACATCAAACTTTCAGCCATAATCCTCGAGCACCTCACCTAAACCCCTCCTCATCGTTCCATTAAAATTCCAGCCAGCATCACACCACACCTCACAACTCTATCTCATCCCCTCCCTCCTTCGTCACGTACACCCACACTTTCTCTCCACAAGACCTCCCATACTTTATACCTTCCAAATAAAGATCCATCGAGACCTCGCGAGATCCCGCGTATATGCCTCTCTCTCTCACTCGCTTCATTAAAAGCTCGCCGCAGAAACAACGGCTCTTCCGCGCGCGCGAGAGAGAGAGATGTCTATCTCGGCGTGTACACAGGGCCATTATCTCGCAGCAATCCCTTTTTGAAGCGTGCGCGCGCGCGAGCAAGCGAGCGAGCGAATAATAGCCCCGGTAGCTGCACTCGCGCGCTTGTCAACACGCGGCTAACGGCACGACTCATGCTTGATGCGGGAGTGAAGACGTGGGAGAGATAGAGAGAGAGAGGAGAGAGAGAGCGTGTACGACTCTGCGCGACACGAGAGGAGAGTCGTGTACACGGACGCGCGAGAGTGACTGCAGTGGCTTTATATATCCGTGGGAGGAGAGGACGAGGTGAATAGGGAGTGATGAGATTGTCTTGCGGGCGAGGGTGGCAGATGAGTGGGATCGGGTAGAGTAGTAGTTGCTGTTATGCTTGAGATTATGAAAAAGTGGGTCTGCTGTCGTTGTTGTAGAGTGCTTGCGGTATACTACTACAGGAACATGAGACGTATTAATTTCATTTCAGGATATATTCAGCGTCAGCAATGAATTAAATTTTTAGTGTTCAACATGTATAATCTTTTTCCACTTGCTGAGTTAAAGTAGATCTGCTAATTAGCTTTTATAAAAAAACAAACTATTTAAAATTCAGTATTATCGGCATTACTGTACCGCAAGCATCATAACCACAACCGTCTTGCCCGCGTATAATAACCAGCTCGCCGAATCGCGCATCCTCCAGATTTCATCACGCGCTATCGGCAGCCTTAACGATGATTGCACAGCGATTATTCACGATATATATCTCGAAGCCGGACGACGACGGATACAAGCCTACATTGCGTCTTAGCTTAGCCGTTGCTGCTGCATATACACGCGCTGTTAGACGACATCATCGGCGCTGTTCACTCACAGACACGCACACCGTATATATATATCCTATACGGTAATATCACTACTATATATACGTATATATACCACACAGCCGGTCTAATAAGAAGCCCGTGACGATCCGCGTCAAATTAATATCCAGTCCAATCACGCTATCGTGCGATCGTTCGTAATCCGCTTCGTGCACGCGTAATCTCCTTTAATAAATACCCGGCGTTAAATTAACGCTGCGACCGTCGAGAGAGATAGATGAAAAAAAAGAGGCTAGACCGCTAAAACCCAATTAGTCATCCCGAAACGCGCGCGCGAGTTTCATAGACGAAATTTCGGCGCAAATCCGACTGTAGAAAAAAGACAGAGATAGAGAAGACCGACAAAAAGCAACGAACTGTCCCTCCCGCTCTCATTCTCTTTCTATCCAATTCCCCGGCTCGTATATATACAGTGAGCCCGCGCGTTCTATCTTTCTCTCTCTCCCGCTCTATCTGCCTCCTCGTTACCGGCTAACGTGTCCGCTCTCTCTCTCTTTCCCTCTGCGCTCGCGTATACATACACGTATGATGTGTCTATGTGTCTGTGTGTCTGTCTGTACGTATGCGCCGAGTACACATGAGTCAGCATACGTGTGGATGCGCGCGCTTGCCTAACGAACCGAAATCATACCAGTTGCCACACTGGCGCACACATTGCCTCCTCTCTCTCCTCTTCCCTCCCTTCGTCCCTCCTATATACCCATAGCCATCTATACGTAACTAACGCGTCGTCGCGCCACTCCATATAGCTCGCTTGCGCTAGCTAGCTCCCCGACTCGATCCGCTTAATACGCGCGCATTAGCGCTAATTGACGGATGCTTTTAATGTTTAACGCCCGCTCTTTTCTCTCTCCCTCTCTCGGCCGCCCAGTTCTCTCGCACAAGAGCGAGAGAACGAACGCTTTTCTTCGTGCAGTGCTGTTCGCCGCCGCTCTCCTTTATAGGGGAAACACGCCGGTGTATAATCATTAAAGTCTATTATTTCCCGGGAGACTTTATTGTGCGCGGCTTTTTTCTCTTCCTCGTTCCGTCCCGTATATATACATGTATACAGACTGTATATGGGTATATGCATGCAGCGAGAGGGAGAGAAAGAGAGCTCATACGACCGATTATGGTTTCTCGTTACCCGCGGGCATCTAGGAGGAGGTCGTCGCACTTTCGGCCGGGATTTAATTGATAAAGACGCGGAGGTCGCGCGTGTGAATGCGATGATAGGCACCGTAATTCCAGCGCTATGCACTGCAGGGGCGATTTATCATCGCGCCGAAAGAGGAGGCGACTAAAGGGGGGCATTCCTTAACGCTACAGGCGTGTAATGCAAGTAGTGTAACGGCGAGGAGAGGCGCGATTTCCAGAGGCGTGAAAGTTTACGCTCTGCCTTATACTATGTAGCCTGCATATACTCATATACGCACGTGTGGGAAATTTTTTTTTATCCTCTAGCAGCTCCTTCTTGAGACGCAAGGATCATTACGGGGATAATTTCTCATCAGCGCGAGCGCTAATCCACTTTGAAATTCAAACTGCTCTATACACCGTCAGTGCAGTTCTCTCTATATCCTCTCCTTGCATACGAATGGCTAATTTTAGCTCATCCGCGAGAGCCACGGGGTCATAAACGTGCACCGCAGTATTTATGCGCGCTCGGGAAGGATTCCAGAAGTGTCAAAACATCAGCGAGGAATCAAACGCAAAGGCGAGAGAGCGCCTTTGAAGCGAGATATCAAACGAAATCGCGTCTTTACGCCCACACGAAAGGTTCTCCTCTCAAAGAGAGGAAGAGAACGCGCGGCGCTAATTCGATAAATCCCCCCACATGCGCGCACGCTTCGTCGCGCGCGCGCGCGAGCTTCGAACACGGCTACCATGCGCCCGCGCTTATATTTATGTATCCCCCGGAGAGGAGGAGGAAGATCGCATCGCATCGCCGCCTCGGCTGACTTCATATACGCGCATTCTCGTCGTGCGCGGCGCGCGGCAAAGAAAATTGGAGGAGGAAGACGATACACACGGGCCCCACAAAGGGAAGAGTGAGAGAAAGACAGGAGAGAGAGAGTGGGCGAAGGCTGAGCAGAGAAGCGAGTGTATAAGAAGAAGAAGAAGAGGGAGACGAGGCTGAAACAACACGGGCACGCACACGGGGCGAGCACAAAAAAGCAGCCTTGGCTCGCTGCAAGCTAAAGAGAGTGAGAGGGAGAAGAGAGAGGAACACGCTCAAAGGGCGAGCAAGAGGGAGAGAGAGAGAGGACTCGTGAGAGATAGCCCGACACATACGGTAGTCGCGGAGATCGCCGAGGCAGACAAGCGCGCGCGGGTAGGGGGCCCCGAGAGCGAGCAAAATGGAGGGCAGGCAAGCGTGGAATATAAAAGGAAGGGAGCGAGCGAGAATTCATATCTCGTACGGGAGATCTTGCTGCGCCTCGGCTGTTTTCGAGATAGCTCGCTCGCGCTGGCGCGCGGAGATGGAATGCCAAAGAGCGCTGCGCTGCCGCCACAGCTATATGTCTGCAGTCCGCGCGGACTCGAAGCTTGCAGCCAATAGTAGAGCTCCGCCGACGAATCAGCGTGCTGGTACCGAGCTGCCGCCACCCAAGGAGCGATCTCTTTTGTCTCGCTCTCTCTCTCTCTACTGCTCGCGTGAATGCGCGCACCACCCGTATATGTATGTATATATATATACACGTACACACGTATATGCGCGCGCGTAAGCCCTCTTACAAATGCGAGGACTGCTTCTTTTTGCGCGCCCGCGTACGTGTATAACGCGCTCGCTCGTTTGCGGCCGGGATGAGTCGAGCGAACGTTGCTTCTTTTATATTCCGCGCGTGTGTGTGCGAGGGTAGGATGGTAGGTTTTACCTTTTCTGGAGTATTGAGAGATTTCGCGGGGAGATTTTTGAATGGAATACTGTACGCGTAGAAGATGCTGCGAGGGGTTCCGGGGGAAATTAGGTGTGATTTGGGATCGGGAGTGTAGAGGGATGAGATGGTAGGTTCGAATAATTATAATGAAGGGAGACAAGGTGGGGAAATAATTTATGTATAGGTGTGCGATATATATATTGGATTTCTTTTATGTGGGGGGTAGGAGGAAAGATGAAAGAGTGTGTGTAGAGTCGAAAATATGCATGTAAAAATGTCCTTCTATATATCGGCGAATATATGAGAGCGCAGCGCATTTTTATTCCTGTCTTTGCTTTTGAGAGCGGAAAACGTATCGAACCTGTTTTGAATTGCAGAGACTTTTCCTGGGAAAACTCGTCGTCGTGAATACCAAAGCGTTCCCCTCTTCGCGACGAATGTATGCGTCTCTCACTGTATTTACCCAACTCATTCGAATTCAAACGAGAACGCTCATCCATCCGAAATTATCAATCCGCGAAACAACGCTCGAGCAAGACCGAGAGAGAGAGAACAATAACGGGTCGCTGCACCTTTTCGCATTCTCTCTTTCTCTCCCCTCCGACAAAAGAAAGAACATCGCGTACACTTACACACGCTATATAACCGTGTATAATGGAAAAAGCGGCGCGTGTGCGGGGCGGCAGCAGCGCATCGCATCACGGTTGAGCGACGACGACCGACACACAAAAATGATGCTCGCCCCGCGCGCGCGCAGCAGGTGAGAGAGAGAGTGAGTGCACATTATGCGCGCACGTGCGCAGGTATATATGC
This sequence comes from Torymus auratus, assembly GCA_900474315.1. Classification (NCBI taxonomy): domain Eukaryota; kingdom Metazoa; phylum Arthropoda; class Insecta; order Hymenoptera; family Torymidae; genus Torymus; species Torymus auratus. The sequence goes on from UXGD01000072.1 coordinate 108,367, forward strand.
TCGTCCGGGAAAAAAACTTTTATCGCGGATGGGTAGTATATATATACATGAGCGGGAGAGGGACTGGTTCGGGTCTCGAGACCGTGAAGTGGCGTATTAGGAGGAGAGCGAGTCGTTTATGAGTTATATCGAGCGCGCGCGGGGATTCGAGGTTATTTGTGCGGGGATTAGCTGGTGATAATTAATTGGAGGCGCGGTTTGAGCAGAGGGAGAGACTGACTTGGAATTTTTATGGGGAAAAAATTTTTGTTAGGGAGAGAGAGAAAGGCGGTTTGTTGGTGGGTCAGTATGCGGGGAGAATTTTAAATTGAATTCGGGGAGGTATATATCCGACGGCTTTGATGCGAAGTTATGGGGATGCGGTAGAAATATGTTGCTTTGCGGTATTTTCAGGTAGCTCCGGTCGATGTTGAGTCTTAGTTATTGAAATAGATTGTTCGGGGTGCTATGGTTGTAATCGTGTTACTGATATCCATGTGATTGCTACATCAAATTCTTTGTTGGTTTGATTTGTGTTTTGGATTTATAAAACTTATTGCTATTACCATCTATACTAGCTATATGAAGCGTATAAGACTAACAGATTTGACTTTGATAATAATCAAATTTTTTTTCAATTTGACGACGAAATTATTCCACTTATTGAACAACAGTTAATATCAAATCAAAGTAAAGTTAACAAATCATTAAACTTGTAACCCAAAACCGCAAACCTTTTTTGCAAACCACTCTCTTAACACACTTCACAACTCATTCAAACTCGATCGAAAACACGAGAACACCGTCGTCACGCATCGCAGACTCGTGCACGCGCGAATAAGTATTAGCACACTCGCGGCGGCGGCGAATCGGAGCAAGAATCGATTGACTCTCTATCTCGCAAGAGCGTCGGGGCTTCGCGCGACTACTCTTTATATGCTCGCGCGGCGCCGCGACCTCGTCACGGTCGCGAACGCGCGCGGCCTTATCGGGCTTCACTCTCTCTCTCTCTCTCGCCGCGGCTTTTGTGCCACGACCGATTTTCCGACGTCGACCCTTTGTCAGCGCTCTTCCCCGTATAGCACAGTGTATATAAGGGAGATAGTCGATGGCGAGAGATATAGAGTTTATAAGAGTGAGTTGTGGTGTCAGAGGTGGGATGGGCGATGAGGGAGGAACAGTGTGGTGGGAGAGTTTGGGGTTGTGGTTGGAGAGGGAGTTTTGAGAGTGATTGGTGGTGTCGAAAGATTTTGAATGTGTGACAAATGTGATTTTTTATTCTTTTAACGGTTGCTGTCTTCTACGTGTAATTATTTTATGGTTAAGTGTGGATAAGAGGATGTAATGTCACATAATAACTTCTTATTTTACAAGATTAGTGAGGCTTAAAATTATTTTTTATCCAATAAAAGACACGAAAACATGAGTATTTAATAATAAATTTTTTAATACGTTTTAAAACGTTGTTATGATCGCACCCACATCAGACTGATTGGGTACCCCGTCGTACACCCGCGTATAACACAATGTTAAAATGTTGATCTATGTTTCAATTGCACAAATATTAAAAGTTAAGTATTTCTAATAATTACTGAAACTGGTAGATTTAAAAATAATTTTGTTTGAAGTTTTTCATATGTTCGAAAAACATGATATTACACCAAAGGGATTATTAACCATAATACAGTTTTTTATATAAAACGGCTTTTTTAATAATTAATTTTGAATTGGATATCTTAAATAAAACAAAGTATTGTGAAAAAGGTATTTGTCATAATTCAATACTCTTCAGAAATTCTGTTTTTCCTAATTGTCTTTTCCATTGGGTCTAAAGACACCGGCCATTTAAAATAAACATTTGAAACCCTACATTAAAGAATGATTTATGCAAACAATCTGTCGTAAGCGATTGTCGTCGAATTTTTTCAGACTTATTTTTCACGACGGATGAATAGTTTATATAACTGAAGTACCAAAGAACCAGATAAATGGTGATCATGTCCATTGAAGGTAAGAATTTTTAAGAAAATGAAAGGGAATTCAAAGATGATATACGGCTTTTCGTTTGAAAGAAGTGAAGAAGTGCCTCGAGAATCTGAATATCATTTGTTTTAATGTTGGTAATGCACGGCATGAACTAGCTTTCTAGCAATTTGTCATAAATCTTTGTATACGACGCGTCTGCACGGTCAGATAATCATCTTATACCGAGGGTAGACATTTAAACGTCAATAACAAAGCAGTGGTATTATACCTATAGTAGCATTATAATTGTTAGCTGTTCGATGTATAATTTCAAAGGAAATAATGTTGGCATTATGCATACCAAATTGATTTCATATATAATTTAAGCTTTGAGGATAGAGTTTTATAATCAAATACATTACAAATTGTCATTTATATACGTTATTTGGAAATAAATCGCCTTAAAATATATAATTTCAGAGTTATTAAAATAGAGCGGAAAATAAAGTAAGATTAATATCTCTCATCCGGATTGAAAATTTCAGTAATTCAATAATTATAACTGACTTAAAACAGCGCGGCACAAGTATAATTTTAACTTTATTCAATTATTCGAATAATTTATCTCATAAGTTTGCCGTTTGGCACCGAAAATACGCTTGATATCGAACGACCTACATGCTATTGCCAAAAATGCCAGATAAACAGTCGGATAAGCTAGACGGATCTTTATTTCCTCCGCGATTAAATCATTAATTTTTGCCGACCTCCCCGACTTTAAAAACGTAAATACGATGTTGACATCGTTCCTTGAAATAAATTTATATTCCCAGATTATCTTTCGGATAAAGTGATATTTTTGTATATATTTGTTTCATTATTGAAATTCTTATATTTATAGCTAGTGAAAATATACTTAATTATGAATCGTTTATTAGTTAAGCATTATGAGTTATTTGTGTCTTAAGGGGGCCAGCCTGAGTTAAAGCCCCGAAAAATAGATTTTAGTATAATTAGTCAGGTAATAATGTTTTTTAATCCATATAAAAAAACAAATGTATACCTCAAAAATATACATAAAAAACAACATTTTAGCACCTCCCTGGC